>CM052540.1:3345850-3361665 GCA_028533065.1 Trachops cirrhosus
ACTAGGAACAGGGCATAAAGAGACACAAACTTTTCTGCAAATCAAACTTTTCTAATTTTTAGAATGTTAATTTCAATAGAATATACGGAAGATAAAGTGGAGGAAATCTCAGAAAAATTAACAAGGAGATGAACACTAGTCTTTGCTCCACTCAAAATTAAAGAATTCATGCAGGAGTCCAAATCTAACTAGGAGCTCCAGAAGCACGGGGTGGGGGGGGGGGGCGGACAGAGGGGAGGGGAAGAAATGATCAAATGAAAACATTAGGAAAAATTCCCAGAGTTGAAGTCCCCCAAACTGCAAGGGCCTACCAAGTGCTCAGAACAACAGATACAAAAAGATCATAAGCTCTGGCTGGTGTGTTTCAGTAAGTAGACTGAGCGCCGGCCTGCGAACCGAAAGGTCGCCAGTTCAGTTCCCAGTCAGGGCACCAGCCTGGGTTGCGCGCCAGCTCCCCAGGTGGGGCCGTGAGAGAGGTAACTGATCGGTGTTTCTCTCCCTCTCTTTCTCCCTCCCTTCCCCCTCTCTAAAAACAAAACATCTTTTAAAAAACCCACAAGGAACAACACGAAATTTAATCACATTATGGATAAAGATTGCACAGCCTCTGAAAGTGCCCCACGGAAGAGCAATCAAACAGCAATGTGTTCTCACAGGCAGAGACAGGGCTTCTCACCAGCAACGTTCCCTTCCTGGGACATCATTTTCCATCTAGAATCCAATGTTCAGCTGACCAAGTCCAGTGTGGGGACAGAGAAAGACTTTTACAGACTCATATGAGGACTCAAAAACAAAGACAGCAAAGCAAGGCGGAGGCCAGTGTCCCAGGGGCCATTCCTGCCTGCTCATCCCGCAGCTAGGCCTCCCTTCCTCCTTCCCGATGGAGGTGACCTTGTCCTTCCCCAGGCAACACCCGGGGCCTAAAGCAGCCGGCCCACATCCAGCTGGGGTGGTCTGTGGCCCACCCAGGTAAATCGGTACCTGGTTCCTTAATGATAACATGGGACAGTGGACCAACCAACCAATCTGGAACCACACACCCGCGGAATGCCACTTAATTGAGCCAGTAAGTGTCTCACAAGCTGTTGTTTAAGGCAGCTTTAAATAGTGGCTGTTGACTGATGCTCAAATTACCCAACTGATACACACGGGATCCGGGAAACAAGGGATCCTACAGGGGGAACAAAGGCGAGTCCCAGAACAACAACAAAAGGAAGCCCAAGATGGCGGCTGCGCAGCAGGCAAGGGCGGCCGCCCCGATGAGAGCTGGGTGGAGGGCTCCCGCAGCGAGCGGGACCGACAGGTTATCCCGCTCACCCGTGCAGGCAGGAAGGAGGACCTGTCGAATTCTATCGGAACAGATGTAAAATTTAGATGATACAAGAGGACTGTAGTTCAGCCTATCCATCTTCTGTTGTGCTTTCTGCATCCTATTTAAAGAGTTTTGTCCCCAAGATCACAACAAGGTCCCCCTGTGCTTTCTTCCAGAAGCTTTACTGCTGTATCTTTCACGTTTAGCTGATTGTGACTATGATTTGAGGTGGGAGATTCGCGTTTTTCCCAAAAGAAGAATCTAATTTTCCCTGTACTGTCTTTGAAAAAGCCATCTTTCCCCGTTGTCATAAACTAAGTGACTACCTAAGCGCAGCCTGTTTCAAGGTTTCCATTCTGTCCTCTCGGCCCGTTTGTCTAGCCTCCCGCCAACACTGTGCGGCATCAATCACTACAAGGCTGCTATAAACTCTCGACATTGAGCAGGGCAAGTCCTGCAGCTTTGTTGTTCTTCTGAGACGCTTTGATTATTCTTGGCCCTTTCATTTCATATGAATTTCAGAATCCGTTTTGTCAATTTCCAAACAAAACAACAACAAAAGAAAAGCTTACTGGGACTTCGACTGGAATTACGTGAACTCTGGAGCTTGCTTTGGGGGAAATTGCCTTCTTCACAATGCCTAGGGACACAGTGAGTGTGTGCAGAAAGGACAAGTCTCACACACTACTGGTGGCCGTGTCAATCGGTACAATCACTGGGAAACCGGCAGCTGAGTGTACGCCCCTCCTGTGACCCAGTAATTCCGTTCTTATGTATATCCCATATACCCGACAGAACATTTGCATCCATGCGTCAAAGGACAGGTATAAGAATGAACAGCTCAAACGGAAACAAGCCGAAAGTCTATCACCACTAAAATGAATAAACATTATGCGCACCTAACAGAGTACTACGCGCGAGATCAAAGAAATCCATATACAGCTATGTGGGTGAAGCTCACAAATGTAACACTGAATAAAAACACAGACACAAAAGTCATTTCTCCATAACGAAAATATAACTAGCATGACCCTAATATGCAGAGTAATTTTAAAATAAAAAAGTCATTGTATGTAGAAAACATTAGGGGGAAAAAAAGACATCTCTACAGCTTAATAAATCAAGCCCACTCAAAATAGATGTTAGGCCCTGGCTGATGTGGCTCAGTGGATTGAGTGCCGGCCTGCAAACCAAAGGGGTCGCTGGTTCGATTCCCAGTCAGGGCACGTGCCTGGGTTTCCGGCCAGATCACCAGTAGGCGGGGTGCAAGAGGCAACCACACATTGATGTTTCTCTCCCTCTCTTTCTCCCTCCCTCCCTTCCCCTCTGTCTGAAAATAAATAAATAAAAATCTTTTTTAAAATGTCAGATACCTGATTTAAGTAGGTCATGTTCAAAAAGTGACTATATGGGACTTTAAGGAAAATCCCAAATTCTGAAAAGCAAAACTCTCTGACCACAGTGTAATAAAACCAGACATAATGAAAGCAGAAAAATAACCCTATCACGCAGAAAACTTCAAACTATTAAAAAGCCTTTTGAATCACAGGGGAATTCAAAACCACAGCTGCAGAATACCTAGATTATAGCACAAATGAAGAGTACTACACATCAAAAATTTTAAAACAAAGACAAATTTGCACTAAGAAAAAATTTAATTATCTAAAAACTTTAAATTCCTAACAGAAAAGAATGATATTAAACATCCAATTCAAAAAGTCAGAAAAAAGACACAAGTGAATGTGAAGAAAACCAGAAACAATTAATGAAGGAAAAGCTGAAAGCAGTTTAATAAACTTAATGAAAACAAGTGAATAAAACTGAGTTTAAAACAGGAGTTCTCCGAAACAAGACACAGAATGAACCACTGAGAGAAAGGCATCTGCACCCTCATTTTACAGACAAGACACCAAGGCTCAGAGAGGTTAAGTGACCCGCCCAGGGTCACGACCATCAAATCAGGACAGTGTCAAAGCCAATCCTGAGCCCATGTCAGTCTGACATCCGGAAGTGTGGGCACGAAAGAAATATCGCCCGCTACTGTCACAACGGGGCCCGTGCTCTGGGCCCCAGGGAATGACCATGTGGCCACCAAGGGGCCCTGAGGCCTAGGACGAAACAGATGCCCACGGCATGCCGGGCTCTGCCAGCACTCCTGCGGCCGTGGTGAACGCACAGGGCGAGTCTGGCCCGGGGTGAGCGGGGGCCTGAGGAGGCGATGCGTGCGGTGCGGAGTCCGCTCTGACACGGGCCCCAGGGTACAGCAGCTCCAGGCTCCCCGCCCACAGGGCTCTCCTGTCTTTAGATTCCCCAAGTACTTTCTGGATGGTCCCAGTGACCCCGTCCTCACTTCCGCCCAACTTCAACTCCGTTATGGCTCCTTTCCCCATGGGCCCTGGGTCCGTCCCCACCCACCTCGCTCACAGGCACACAGGCTGGGCTGAAGCCTGCAGAGGACTCTGGCTAAAACTCCATTCGCAGTCTGCAAAGAATTACTGGCCTACCTCACATTTTGAATATGCGGTTAATTTAGCAAGCTTAAAAAGAAGACAATTTCAAGTACAGCTGGGGAAGAGCAGGTGGACAGACACGCCACATGCAGGTCTCCCTCTCCAGGATCGAAATTTACCAAGGAACTGGCAAATAAAAGTATAAAACACAAAACTCTATTTCAGTTTCTCCTTCCTTTTCCATTTCCAAATAATAGTGAATTAGCAAGTGAGAAGCACTTTGCAAATGTCACCAAAACCTACTACGTCTGTGCTGTAAAATCTGATTTAGCAGAGAACAGAAACTGGAGATGGCGTTTGTAATGGATTGCTCCTCGTAACCAAATCAGCAGAGCGGTTTCTGAGGGCCAGTGACACAGACCCAGAGCCAGCTGATGAAATCGGCGGATCCGGGTGGACTGGTGGGGCCCAGCACCAGGAACCAGGGCCCTGGGGACAGCTCTGAGCAGACTGAGGAGCTTGGGCTAAGCGCCCGCCGGGGCCAAGACCACCGGGTCCTGGCCCAGACCACCCCCCACAACCATCTCTGTCTTTTACATCTATATGGGCTACCTTCCTGATTAGTTCCTGTTACTAACAAACATTCAGTATAACCAACTTGAGTGACACTGAAATACACAAACAAGTCAAGCCAACCCAAAAACTAACCACCGTTATCTTGGTGGATAAAAAGGATCCTCCAGGACCCTTTTCTCAGCTCGTATAAACCTACCTGCAAAAGAACTTATGACACATGGACATGAACTACAGGGGGGAAATGTGGGTGGGAGAGGGTGTGCAGGGTGGAGGGGAATGAAGGGGGGGGTAATGGGACAACTGTAATAGCATAATCAATAAAATATATTTAAAAAATTTTTTTAAAAACCCCTACCTGCAGTTTGCAGTCTTCATTTTTTATTTTACAAATGCCGGAAGTTGCCATTCCGCTGCAACTATGCTATACTGTACTGTTAAATGACTACACTATATTGCAATTGCATTATACTGCACCCACGAACTGCCTTAACATCTACCTCCTGAGACCTTTACCTCCAACTCTCTCCAAGAACAGAACAGACTCAGTGTAGCGGGGCTGCCAATGCCCCAACACCCTTGTTAGGTGGTAATTACCTTGGAGACAGGGAAGCCCTTGGTTAAAGTGTCTCAGTTCCTGGAGGTGAGGGCAGGAGCTATTTGATTTGGGTCTAAATCCTCTGCATTTAGCCCTGGGCTCAGCACACAATTAGAATAACGAACATCTAGTACACACTCGAGCCCCAAGCGTACAAGCCCGCCTGCTCCAAACCCCCAGGCCCTCAGCTGGCACCGAAGCCAGGAACCACCCATAGCTACTGTTCACCCAGAGCCCGCTGGCCTTGTGCCAGGGACCTCATAAACACGTACCCGCTGACTCCTCCCCTCGATTCTGATGCTGGGAGGAAGGTGTCACCATCACAACGCGCAAAGACTCCAAGAGTAAATAAGCTTCATCACCCAGCTCGCGAGGGGCAGAACCTGGATTTGAAGGCGGCTGACGTCCAAGCCACCAGGGAAGGGGCGGCGGGGAGGTGGCCAGGCGTTCCCAACCTGAAGTGCACTCTCTCTGGGTTCGAGGTCCCGTAAACACCCACGAGGGCCAGAGCAGTGTCACTCCAGACTGCGCCTCCTCTGGGCACCCACCTCCCCGAGCGGGTCCTTCCCACCCTGGCCTGATGCAACACCGCCAAGGCTGGTTTCCACGGTCACTGGACAGGCTTTCCTGGAAGCAGCGGGCCAGGAACAAGGGGCCCGAAGACCATGTGGTGGGCTCAGCCAGGCACTGAGCAGATCCGCACAGCAGCCATTATCAGGAGACGCCGGAGGGCCGAACTCCAAATAAACTCCACACGGTTCAGAAATATTAGCAGCAACACAACCAATGGTTGTGAAACGTGCGCCTCAGAAATCTCCAGAGGGGCCACGTGTGGACTCAGTGGAGGTGGTCTCGGAGTTACCCTGCCGGGCTCCCGTGTGCCACATACCGTCACTTTGGCTGACACTGAAAATCAGACTCACACAGGCTACCCGCGCCTCCCTCCACACCCGCCTCATCCCCACACCAGCCGTCACCTAATGAGATGCCCGGGGCCACTTCTGCCCGGGAGGACCACAGGTTTGATGACACGCTCGTCCAGACTGATGGAAACCTAACATCCTCCGCCAGCCACAGCAAGCCTGAAACTGTGACTGCTTTGACCTGGGAAACAGGGCCACCCAAAGTGGCCCACAGTTCAGAAACACGCACTCTCATATACTATTCAATGTAACTTGTCATCATTTTTTGGAAAAGAATTTAGCAGAATTCTTCCCAAAACAATATTTGCCCAGAAGAGCCAACACCGCAGTAACACTCTCACACACTACTATATACAAATTATATTAAAGAGAAATCTGGCAGAATTTTACCAAAGCTGTATGTTATCCAAAAATTAGAACTAGCCCGAAAACCCAAAAGGAAATGGGTTAAATCAAGGATATCCACAAATACCCTCTGCCGTGGCTAACACAGATGATGTAATGCCTCCGCCCGGGTAGTGGCGGAGCCGCCAGGCCGTTTTACAAAGTGAAAGGGGCGGCACGCAGTAAAAAATAGAACCGCGCGTGTGGGTAATGTGCCGCGCTTCGTCTCTCTGGGTGGAAGCACAGACACTACTCGCAGTGGCTCCGTTTCGGAGACTGGGGGAAGAGTTTTACACCTTTTAACACAGCTCGAATTTTCTAAGTTCTCTGCCTTCTTTACGAAGCCCACTGGGAATACACGGGCCACGGGATTACAGGCTATTTTCGCTTTCTTGAGACACTCGTACGTTGTTTTAAAACCTAATAAACATTACTCTGAAAACACTGAAGCGTGGCACGCCCGTACACACTGATGTGGGACACACTTGGCTCGCGTCCAGAAATGACCGCTGCGGCACAGAACAGAGCGGCCCGTGGCTGCTCTTTAAACCCTCCCTGCGCTGGGCGTGTCTGCGTCCGCACCGAGCGTCCAGAAGGGTGAACACACCGGGCGGCGGTCACTGCCTGGGAAACCGACGGGAAAACAGCTTTCATTTTCCCTCATATACTCGCTTTTCATTTTTTTGTTCCGAGTATGTATACGTTTGTAATTAACTGTACATGGGGGGGTGGAAAAAAGGCACTTCAAGCCTCGGGACAACGCTCCACCCCCCAGCCCCCCGCCCCAATCTATTTCTGAACACTTGGCCCATTCAGTGGCAGACAGGCCGAGCAGGCGGCACTGGCCGGGGCCCCTCCCAGACAGGCCGGTGTTCCGCACCACCCGGAACAGAGCGGTTCTTTAAGCTCTGAGCTGTATGTAAACACCACCTGCCGAAAACAGCTCTGGGGACACAAAGGAGCCATGGAAAGTGCTAGAGATGACCCCCTTTTTCCAGGTGGCCCTGCACGGATCCATCCCATCACTCTCTACAAAGGCCTTGACGCATGCTGGGCGAGGCAACCGGAGCTTCCGGGAGCCAAAGCCCTACCTGCCCTCTCCCCTGTGCCGGCCCCTGGCGACTCTGGTCACTTCCATCCCGTTCTCACTCCACCGGCTTCGGCGTTCTGGAAAGCGAGCCGGCCCATACGCTCTCTCCTGGGGCCCGCCGACTTCTGACTTCAACTTAGAAACACGTTTTCAGTACTCAAGAGCTCCACACACTCTTTTCAAGAGCTGTTTATCTCAAGTCTGCTCCCTTTTCCAGAAGGCCGTCTTTGACCGCCCTGCGCCCAGGCTGAGTGGGCTTGCCTTCTCGGTGGGCGCCCACGAGACCCTCTCACGTAGGTCCACTGATCACCCTACACGTGGCGATGTAGCTAGCACCCTCTTTGTGAGACACGGAAGCTCCGTGAGGAAGAGGAAGCCACAGAATTCTACTTCCTGGTGCGCTCACTCACTTCCTGCACTCCGGAGGGGAGGCCAGTTCAAAAAATAAAAACAAAACTGTACTCCTGAGTTGCTGCCCGTCAACAGATGATTGGGTGAACAAAATGTGATGTGTGTGTGTGTAATACTCCATTAATTTATGTACACGTGTGTACAGAAAATAATAACTTATTACTCAGCCTTAAAAAGGAATGGAAGTCCACCATAACACAATATGGATGAGCCTTGAAAAACACACTCAGTGAAATCAGCCGGTCACAAAAGGGCACATACTGGACGATTCCACAGCTGTGAGGTGGGCAGGGCAAACTCAACGAGACAGAAAGCAGAAGGGCACTTGCTAGGGGCTGGGGAAGGGGGAGTGGGGAGCTAGTGTTTAAGGGGGACAGAGTTTCATTTGAGAGGATGATCAAGTTCTGGAGAATGACAGTCATTGTAAAACAACGTGAATGTACTTAATGCCATTGAATTGCACACTTAAAATGGTTAAAATTGTAAATTTGATTACGTATACTTTACCACAATAAAAATAATCGTTTTCAAAAACTCCAGTTGTGAAAAGAGCTATAAAGAGAAGCAATGAGGGCCAGGAAAGCGGCGTGGGAGGGTGACGCTGGAGCTGGGCTGCGGGCTCCCAAAGGCCTCATTAGGGACACTCTCCCCCCACCCCCACTGGCCCACGAGCTCCTGAGAGCCAGTGGGTATCCACAGCTGTGACCCAGGACAATAAATATTTGAGTCACTGACAGACTCAAACCAGCAAATGGAGTGAGACCCCGGCGCCCCTCGATGGAGTGCTTAGCCAGGACCGAGACCCAGACCCACTGGCCCGCGCAGGAGGCCGCCCTGTGCACAGGCTGGACACCCTGTGTCAAGGGCCGCGGGACAACACTGACGCTGTGCCAGAGAGCTGGGCAGGCGCCTGCACGCTGTGACCCGGAAGTCCCACTTACAGGAGATAATTGGCCACGTGGCCCACGACTCACAGGCAAGGATACTTCTTCAAGTTTTGTTTATAGGAAGGAAAAACGGGTAACAACAATCTGTCTAATAACAGAGGATTAAATAAATCATGTCACAGCCACGTAACTGCAACTACGCAATTATTAATTTTAAGTAATTTAGGGAAATACACTATAACACAGGGGTGTCAGACTCATTTTCACCAGGGGCCACATCAGCCTCGGGTCGCCTTCAAAAGGCCGAATGTAATTTGAGGACTGTGTAAATGTAACTGCTCCTTCACTAGGGGCAAGGAGCTCGGCGCTGCCGCCGGTAGAAACAAGGTGCCGGGCCGGGTAAAACCACACGGCGGGCCTTGTGTTTGCCACCTCTGCTCTAACATTAAGAGGAACTATAAACTGAATACTGCATATAGTATTTTTTCTAACTTTGAAAAAACAAACACAAAGGAGAGAAATCCTTTAGTCCTTTAACGTATGGTGACGTTGCAGGTAATTCGTATTTTTGTCTTTATTCTTTTCAGAATTTTCCAACTTTTTTTGTCAGTGAAAACATTACTCTTACAAATAGGGAGAAGTGTAAGTAAAAGGCCTTGCAAAATGCCGGCAAATAATAGACGTGCAAGGAGTTATCTGTCGCACACCAGCGAGTTTAAGAACAACAAAGACTACGCTCTGCATCGCCACGAAGAGGGAAAGCCCGCTGGCTTTCTGGGAGAAGCGGCAGAAAGGCCACGGGCAGAGCCGCAAACCCCGCGGCAGAGAGGGCAGAGGGGGCAGCGGAAGGAAGCAGCGGCGAATGCGAAGGGCGGCCGCAGCTCAGACTCCTTCTCGCCCAGACACCTCCCCCGCCTGCAGAGCTGCACTGCCGGCAGGGAGGGCAGGGAGCGGGCCCGCCCAGCCCTCAGCTCAGGCCACACAACAGCCAACAAGCACAGCCAACCGCCACACTCAACCGAGACTTGTGGCTCGGTCACTAAGGCAAGCCCCGTCCCAGGGCGGATTTCCCACGGGCCACCACAGCCTGGACCGGTGGCGTCACGGGCAGCAGAGCGCAGTCTTCAAGGCCCCAGGTGCGGAGGGCTGGTCCACACGGCACTTAAAAGCTCACCGGGGCCGGTTTTACTTCACCAGGAAGCTCACTGTCTCTCTCTCATCTCCAGTCCTACTACAGGCAACACCTTTATTTCTCTGTCCAGAACGACAGACCCAGGTCCCCAAGGCTACTACACAAGTCCCAGGAAAAAAATCTGTGTTTTTAAAAGATTCTATTTATTTTTATAGAGAGAGTAGAAGGGAGGAAGAGAGGTAGAGAGACATCAGTGGGTCGCCTCTTGCCCCACAACCCAAGCACGTGCCCTGACTGGGAATCAAACCGGTGACCTTTTGGCTTGCAGGCTGGTGCACAGTCCACTGAGCCACACCAGCCAGGGCCCAAGGGAAAAATCTTAAGAAAAAAGTCAAGTTATGATTTCAAAAGAAGATAATAAGGTGAGCCTGGACTGAAATATGAGATTCAGAACACAAAGCCCAACAGATCTCTGCGGGAAATTTAATTTTTCAGAATGGAACATATTGCTTAAAAATCAAGTGTAGATAGGCCCTGTTTAATACCTGCCCGCCCCTAACTAGATGCGTGCATTTGACAGTAGAGAAGCCTCATTATCAAATTTAGAAATATATGTACTGGCCCACCTGGCCTATTACAGTCTGAAACAGAAACCAACACAGAAATGATCAATCTTAAGCAGCAGAATAACGAGACATATAACCAGCACACAGCCATCAGCAACATGAGTCAGTACCTTGTGCAAGGCAAAGAAAAAAAATCTTGAAAGTACAATAACCCTTCAGGAAAAAAAAAGGAAACTGATATTTTAAAAAGGGGATGGTGTGAACAGGCCAACCAAAAAAAAAAAGCAAGCAAGCAAGCCTCGGCCAGGCCCCAGGCAACCAGACCAGGCCTGGAATTAGTCCTGACTCGCCATTCCTGAAATTCCACTCTCCCTGGCTTTCTGGCTCTTCCTTCCCCAGGCTCTTTTCTTTACCCATTGGGGCCCGAAGGAGACTGGAGAGGACCCAGGGAGCTGTAGGAGGTGACAGGCCCCCACAATGGGCAGTGACAACTAACAGAACTAAAATTCACAAGTAATCAAACAGCTTGGTGGGAGGGACGGCCGATTCATCTCCTTCCCTAACCAACCAGCTAACCAGCAGCCCGGAACCAGAGCCGGACTGGGCAGGAATGAAATCAGATAGAAAAGATGGGCCGAGAGACACGAACAGGGTGGGGACTGAAGGAATGACATCACCCCATAAAAATGTCTCAGTCCCACAGAGAGCCAGGAGGCCTGAAGGAGGTTACAAGGAGATTTTTTTAAAAAGAACAAAACCAAGATGGTTGTGGGAATGCCAAATGAGTCCAAACAAATTTCCCATCAGACTTCGGAACCACTGTAACCCAAGCAGAGTCCTGCTCCCAAGGTCTGGCCCAGAGGTAACGGGGTCTCAACTCTCACCTGCGGCCAAGACTGGGGTCAGTCTCCCCCTGTTGGCCTCAGGCCTTCCTACCGCCTGCCATGAAAAGCAGACACCCCCGTTTGGCTGAGCAACGCAGCTCTACTAAACTGTGCTGGTGCCTCCAGGCAGCCGAATGGTCCCCATATTAAAACACCGGAGGGGACTGAATTTGGGGTGAGGAGGTCACACACATTTCTATCATCAAAGAGAACTGGGGAAAAAGACCAGGAACTAGGAAAAAAAGGAACCAGAAAACTAGGTAAGCACAAAAACAACATACATTTTCATCACGCACACACCCCATCCCCCACGGATGGAAGCACTTGGCTACACATAGTATGTTGAGGCTCCCAAGAGCCTCAACAGATTAATTAAGACAAGGCGTAATTACTCCCATTTTACAGATGCAGGAGCTGAGGCTCGGAGAGTTGCGTAAGGTAACCCGAAGAGGACCAGAACCCAGGCTCCAAGAGACACACTTGCCCGGACGAGCAGAGGCTCCCCAGATGCTCCCCTGCCGTCCCGCAGGAAAGCCGCTGCTCCCCAGGCAAGACCCCCTGGGCCTGGGCTTGTTGTTCTCCACACCCCACACTCTCGTTCCAGCTGCGCCGCACACCGAGCGGCAGGCCCGGCCTCCGGGGGCACAGGCACCCCGGATCCACGCCCGGGGACCTGTGACCACACCACCCAGATCTCGTCAGTCCTCGAGGGCTCCACAGGCTCCTTTTCCATCCCTGTCTCCTCACGGAGACCCAGGGCTGAATCAGCCAGTGGCCCATGCTGTCTTGTGCCTTGAGTCACCTCTCCCTCCACCGGGCCTTAGCCTAGCACCTGTGGCATCGGCAGCACTGCTGTGCTCTGAGGTGGCAGCTCCAGCGGCTAACTTCCACGCCAGGACTTGATGGCAATTACACGAACACCGACTGAGCACCAACGGTGTGCCAGGCAGGCCCTCTGCTAGCTACGCCTTCCACCATCTTCCCAACCCTAGGAGGTCGAGAATGCAATGTCCCTACTTATGCCAGTGAAGGCTCAGAGGACCTGCGAGTTCCCGGACAGAGGCTGGACTGGCACCCCAAAGCCTGGGCCTCCCCAGTCCCACCTCACACCCCAGGGCTGTGCACAGACAAGCCTGAATGGATTGAGAGAAACCCCGCGAGGACTTCAAACGAACGGGTTACACAAACCAAACTGGATGATAATGTATAAAGCCACGTAAAAATGCACATAAAATCCTACAGGGGAAAAAAAAAATCTCAGGGACGGTTAACAACCCTGTAAACCAAAGGCTTTTAAAGGTTTCTGCCAGGCAGCCATTTAGCAAATAATACACTCCAGAGAGCCTCCCAGCCCCCTTCTCCCACTTCCTTCAAGTGAACCATCCCCCTGAAAAACACCCCCTTCTGGCCTCTACGTGGGCTCGGACCTCCCACGAGATTTACAGAGAGAGAGAGAAAGAGAGCGAGAGAGAGAAGAAAACACCTTCCAACGCTATGTCGGCAAAATCCCCTCTTCCGAGGCCCACGATTTCAGCAGCGCTGTTGCTTACTCAGAAAAGGGGGGAAAGGCAGGAAAAAAAATAAAAAAACCCATCTGGCAGGCCCTGAGCAGCGACATCCTGTTTATTATTAAACATTTTCAGCAACAGAGCATTAGGCATTTTCAAAATCAGCCTCTATGTCCGCACTGCAACCGCCCCGCCCCTGGCCCCCCGCACACAGGCCAGCAGCCCCCGGCCACCAACTTCACTGACACTCGGGGGGCGGGGGGAGACTGCCAGCTCCGCGCCCCGATTCGGCTCCGAGGGCCGGAGGGTCGCCCGACTCCCGAATCCCACCTCTGGGGGTGGTTGTAAAAGTGAGCTGGGGGCGGACGGGGGCGGGGGGGCAGGAGAACGGTCCTCGTCGCCCCCAGCCCACAGGCGGCCTCGGCCGCCGGACCCAGGGGTCGGTGAGGCGACTCCGGGGCCGGGGGGACCGCTCCGCAGCGCCAGCCCCCGGCCCCGGGAGCACTCCGGCCGCGCCGCGCCCCGGCCCGGCCTCCCGGGGCCGCCTCGACCCCGCCGCCCGCGCCGAGGCCGCGCGGCGCCGCCACAACAATGGCGAGCGCGCCGGGCCGCCCGCCCCGGGCCCGGCCCCGCAGCCCTCGCCCGGCCGGCCGGCCAACGGCGGCGGCGCGGGGCGGGCCGCGCCCGGCGCGCTCGCGGACAAAGGTCGGCCGGGCCCGGGGCTCGCCGCTGTCAGTCAGCGCCGCCGAGACAAAGCCGGGCCGCGCCGCCTCGGCGCCTCCATCTTAGCGCCGCGCCCGCCGCTCCCCCGGCCCCGCGCCCGCGCCCGCGCCCCGGGCCCACCTGGTCTGGTTCCGCGGGCGACGCTGGGCCGAGCGATGGCGGTCGAGCGGCGGTCGGGCGCGGAGGCGGCGGGATGGCGGCGGATTGCGAGGCGGCGGCACGGCTGCTCGCTCGCTCGCTCGCTCCCTCCCTCCCTCCCGGCTCGCTCGTCGCTCGCTCGTCGCTCGCTCGCTGGAGCCTCGGAGCCTGTGTCTCGCCGCTCGCCTCCCTCACGCGCGCCGCTCCCCGCTCCCCGCCCCCCGCCTGCCGCCGCCCCCGCCTCCTCCGGCCTCCTCCCGCCGCCGCCGCCGCCCGCAGCCGCGCCGCCGCCCGCGCAGCGCCCCCTGCCGCGCCTCCCGGGATCGCCGGCGCCCCCCCGCGGGCCTGAGGGGCTGGGGGCCGGGGAGGGGCGGGCCCCGAGCGGAGGGGGAGGGGCGGGCGTGGAGGGGCCCGGGGCGGGGGAGGAGCTCCGGGAAGGGGCGAGCGTTCCGGGAGATCGGGGGAATGAGCGGGATGGCGGGGTCCGGGGCTCTGAGGAAGGGTCCGGGGAGCGGAGGGGGAGGGGAGGCGGCTCGGGGGAGGGGTCTGGGCGAGCGGGGGGCGAGCGGGCCGGAAGCGGGGCTCTGGAATGGAGCGGCCGGGGCGGGGGAGGGGGAGGCCGGGCGGGCGGGGAAGGGGGCGCGAGCCCGGATCTCCGCCCCCTCCCCCCTCAGAACCGCAGCGCCCCCGGACGGACCCGGAGCCCGGATTCCGCTTTTCGAATACGCGTTCGATAGACGCACGGGGCGGAAGCAGAAATGGCACATTGTTCATTCAAAAGCAAGGCCGTTGCACAGTGCAGATACTTTACCCCATTTTCGTCAAAGGGAAAGCGATAAACCCATCCTCTGGAGTGCGTATTTGTGGGGAGGCGAAACAAAAGGTGTGGGAGGATGCACTCGGCTGAGTCACCTTGGCGATCTGAGGTCAAGCAGAGGTCAGGAGCGCTGAGGAGGACTCTCGCTTCTTATTCTAGATAAGTTGGCAATTAGAAAAATCAACAATTTGGAAAGGCAGAGACGGAGAGGTTGGGGCCTGGAACCCAAGCCATCCGGCTCCCCTCTGGCACTTGTCCACACGCCCCGCAGCTGGCAGCTGGGCATGCCCGCCGTGGAGTGGCCTCGAGTGGTTTGTCTCGTTTAATCCCGGCAGCTGGGAAAATGGAGACTCAGAGGTTAAGTAACTTGCCCGGGGACACAGAGCCAGACCTAAGAGGAAAGTGAACGCTGCAGCCCAACTACCCGGGATAGGGTTAGCCCTGAGCACAGAGCCTGGCACCTGCTGGGCGCTCCATGAATAAGTACACGTGGGCTTGATGAACGGAGGAAGGGGTGTCTGGCCCTTGACCTTTTGGCTGTCAAGTAAGGAACCCTGGGACTCACTAAGAATCAGATTACATTATTATTATTATTATTATTATTATTATTATTATTACTATGTGACAAGAGGGAATATAAGAAGAAAAGCCTGGAGACCCTGGAGTGCTGTAGAAGACAGGTGAGGAAATATTAAAGATGACAACGGGGGAGAACGGTCAACAAATGCTCTGCCCCTCTGGCAGAGCTGGAAGGGCAATGATGGCTGCTGGGGACAGCGAGGGTTGCCAGGTCCCTGGCAGTGAAAATGACAGCAGGTGTCCCACTTGTACCAAAAAAAGACCCCAGGGTTTTTGTCCTGGGTTCAGGAAATCCTTCTCTGTCTGCACCTCTCCGGGGCGACAGGCGGGACAGGTGCTGTTCACTGAGCACCTTTTCTGGGCAGGATGCTAAGCACTTTTACGGGAGAGAACTTGTAAATACTTGGGAGAGGGCTCTTACTGTTCACACTTCACAGATTAGGAAATTCAAGGCAGGAGTTCGGTGACCTTAACCAAGGTCACAAAGAACCTGGGGGGTGGGGGGAGGATTTGAGCCCAATAATGCCAGCCTTGGAGGTCTGAGCCTTTCCTAGAGGGAGGCAAGACTAAGGTGCTGGGGTGGGTGTGCAGACTGTTGTCTGTGGTCTGAGGCTGTCGGCCAGGCCTGGCCCCCCGGGCTCCTCCAAGGCCTCCCAGAACTCGGGCCCCAGAGAGCGCAGAGAGGGGAAGGAGAGACCAGAGCGTGAGGGCTGGACCTTGAGGTCATGTAGCCCCAAAGAAACCCCTTGAGGCACGGGAGACATTCAAGGACACGTTTCGTATTGTCAAAGTTACACCAAGAAGCCCTGGCTGGTGTGGCTCAGTGGATTGAGTGCCACC
>CM052540.1:3362165-3405365 GCA_028533065.1 Trachops cirrhosus
AAAAAACTCTCTTTTAGATAAAGGATCTTGGACATGGATAACCTTTTCCTGATAGCTTAGCACTGTTCGTATGCCATGCAGTCCTGTGCCGTAATAGAACTCTGCCTTATTCTTTGGATTCCTATTACCTTAAAATCTAGCTGCCGGGCAAATCCTCAGTGGTGGCCGTGGTCTGCCTCCATAATACCTTTCTCCAGCCCACTCTGTCCACTCCCACCCCCAACACATGGCTGACAAAGTGCTTTGGGCTAAAAAACCAAATATCTTGGTTATAAATTACATTTTAAAAAGATAGTATAATTTAGCATAATAAGGTTTTTATGGCAGTCATTTCTTGTCCCCAGAGATCTTCTTTTCACCTTTTATTTCTAGTTTATGAATATGATTTGAAAGTCAGTGTTGCTGGGAGATTGGCCAGGAGATAAGCACGTGTCCTTACCTGTCAATCACCTGGCAAGTTTTCCTCGAAATATACCATGAGTTGGAGATTCCTGTGTGCGAAAGGCTCAACTACTTGAGGCTTTAGGATTGACCAAAAGAAGAAAAAAGGTCAGTTAATAATTATTTTAGACTTTGTGGGTCATATGGTCTCTGTTGCAATTAATCAATTCAGATATTATAGTCCAAAAGCTATAGACAATAAATAATAAACAAACGGGAGTGGTGCCTTTCCCTGCAAAACTACAAAAACAGGCAGTGGGCCAAATTCGGACCAAAGGTTGTCGTTTGCCCACTCCTGCTCAAACATTTGAGAATCTGCAACCTTTGCAATCGGAAGTTTGCGGGATGGTACTTCACAGTGTAGGATAAACGCTGTCAGATGGCGAAGAACCAACTTTCGGGCAAGTCACGGTGACGCGCCAGAATGAGGAGGAAACGCCACAGGTCAGCCGGCACGCAGTGAGGGCTCCGTCTCCCCCCGGCTCGGGGAAGGGCCCTTTCTGAAATCCACTGCAGATGCAAGAAACCTTCGTAGAAAGTGAAGCTGAAGGTCAGCCTCTCAGTCTCTAGTGCTGTCAGAGAGGATGCGGAAGCATGGGGGTTGAGTCTTAGAAATTTCATTTTCTATGCAGAGAAATTTATAAGCAATTGCATTTATTGATTTTGGAGAGAGAGAAAGAAACATCAGTTTGTTGTGCCGCTTTTTTATGCATTCATTGGTTGATTCTTGTATGTGCCCTGACTGGGGATTGAACCTGCGACCTGGGCGTATCAGGATGGTGCTCCAACCAACTGAGCTCCCGGCGAGGGCCAATGCAGAGAAATTTTTCCTTTTGTTAAAAGACATAAAAAAATACAAAAGAGACACTACTTGCCTGCAATATAGCTGATGAGTGGCAAAATCCTGCTGGGCACCCGTAGGTGTTTGCTAGCTCGTACATGAGTACTTCATGTTTTTCGGTGCGAGTGAACCGAGTGTTTATGAAAATCTCGGTGTTCCGTTGCTCCATGGGAGTGGAGCAGCAAGCTTCAACGACGTCCCTCCCTGCCTCTCTCCTCCCGGGATTCCTCCCCTCCGGGAGTTCTCCTTACACCATGGATTCGACTGACCTATGCAGCCAGTAGGGTATCACAGAAATGGCAGATCGTGACTTCTGAGTTCGAACATAAAACAAAACATTTTAGCTCCTGCCTCGCTCTTTCTCAGCTGTCACAACACTCCAGCTACTCTATGGAGAGGCCACCATGGCATGGAGCTGAGGCCTCCTGCCAACAGCCAGCACCCACCTGCCAGCCACGAGGGCGAGCCCCCAGACACTGGACCTCCAGCCCCGGTCACGCCGACTGCAGCCTCTGGAGAGGCCCTGAGCCCCCTTCGGCCAGTTCCAATTCCTGATCCACAGAAACTCTGACAGATACCAAGGGTTTATTGTTTTAGGAAGCTAAACTGTGGGGTAAGGTGCTATGTGGCAATAGATAACTAATACAGCTAGTATGCAGAAATACAGTTACTGACTTTTCTGTATTGACCTCAGAGCTTGTGAGCTTGCTAAGTCAGCTCCCTTATCGGTTCTAATAACTTCCTCATAGATTCTTGGGATTTTCTATGGAGACAATTATGTTCTGCCAAGAGAGACAGGTTTTGTTTTGTTTCAAGATTTAATTAATTTATTTTTAGAGGGAGAGAAAGGGAGGAAGAAAGAGAGGGAGAGAAACACCCCCCCCCCTCAACTAGGGACCTGGCCCACAACCCTGCAAGTGCTCTGACTGGGAATTGAACCTATGACCTTTTGGTTCACAGGACAGCACTCAGTCCACTGAGCCATATCAGTCAGGGTAAGAGAGTTTTATTTCTTCCTTTCCAACCTGTAGAACTTTCGTTTATCTGTTTACATTATTGCATTGGTAAGGGCAGACATCCTTGCCTTGTTTTTGATCTTGGGGGAAAGTGGGCAGGGTTCTAACATCAAGTATGATGTTAGCTGAAGGATATATATAGAAGTTCTTTATTCAGGTTGAGAAAATTCCCTTCTATTCCTAGTTTATTGAGAATTGTTTTTTTAATTTTTAAAAGATTATTTATTTATTTATTTATTTATTTATTTATTTATTTGGCAGAGGGGAAGGGAGGGAGAAAGGGAGGGACAGAAACATCAGTGTGTATTTGCCTCTCATGCACCCCCTACTGGGGACCTGGCCTGCAACCCAGGCATGTGCCCTGACGGAGAATCCAACCAGCGACCCTTTGGTTTGCAGGCTGGCATTTAATCCACTGAGCCACACCAGCCAGGCAGAGAATTTTTTTTTAAAGTTATGAGTGGATGCTGAATTTTGTCAAAATGCAAAAGCAAGCCACAGCCTGGGGAAGAATATTTGCAAAACATGGCCCCAGAAGGCTCATACAGGAGGGGAAGGGAGAGAAACACACACACACACACACACACACACACACACACACACACACATTGAGAGTGAGCCTGTAGGCTAAAACACACAGAACCACATCCAGCAGTTATGCACATTTTACCACAGTAAAAAATGGTAAAGCAAAAACCATAGCAGCCGACTACGTTGTGAACTTATTTGGATCCTGGTTAATAATAATAATCTTGTACAATGATGCTATTGGTGAAGCAACAGGATTTTTTTTTTAAAGATTTTATTTACTTATAGAGAGAGAGTAAGGAAAGGAGAAAGAGAAGAAAGAAAACATCAATGTGTGGTTGCCTCACACGCCCCCTACTGGGGACCTGGCCCACAACCCAGGCATGTGCCCTCACTGGGAATTGAACCAGCGACCCTTTGGTTCTCAGCCTGTGCTCAATCTACTGAGCTACACCAGCCAAGGCAGACAACAGGAATTTGAACCGACTGGACACTGGATGGCATTAAGGAATTACTATTTGTATACAGTTGTGATATTGGTGGTGGTGAGCTTTTTTTGAAGGGTCCTTATCTTTGAGAGCTACACACAGAATTCGTTGGGGTGCAATGGCACCGTGTTTGGGGTTTGTGTTTAAGTAATGTGGGAGTGAGGGACGAGCTAAGTGCTGGGTTAGAGGGAGGTTCATGACACTCCTCTTTCTCCTCTGCTCCCACTTTGCTGAGAGTTTTTATCATAAATGGGTGCTGAGTTTTATCAAGTGTTTTTTTGCATCTATTGATATGAGAATGTGGTTATTATCTTTCATTTTGTTTATTTGGGGAATCACATTTATTGATTTGCGGACTTTGTACTATGTCTATTTTTGAATGTGTTCACAATTCTGTATAATGCAGAATTAAAAACAAAAAAGAAGGGAAGTTAACAAGTCAGCTCTGGCCTGGTGGCTCAGTTGGTTGGAGTGTCATCCTGTACAACAAAAGGCTGGGAATTCGACTCCTGGTCAGGACACAAACCTGGGTTGTGTGTTTGATCCCCGGTCGGGGTGCATATGGGAGGCAACCGATCAATCTCTCACACTGATATTTCTATCTCTTTTTTCCCTTCCTTCTCCTCTTTCTAAAATCAGGAAACAGCCCTGGCTGGTATAGCTCAGTGGATTGAGTGCTGGCCTGCAAATCAAAGGGCCACCGGTTCGATTCCCAGTCAGAGCGCATGCCTGGGTTGCAGGCCAGGTGCCCAGTCGGGGGCGTGCAAGACACAACCACATAGTGATGTTTCTCTCCCTCTCTTTCCCTTTCCCACCATCTAAAAATAAATAAATAAATAAAATCTTTAAAAATAAATAAATAAAAATAAAATCAATAGACATATCCTCGGGTGAGAATGAAAAGAAAGAATGGAAGAAAGTTAACCAGCCAAAGGTAACCAAGAACAATTATGTCACCGGCGGGTGGAATTTAAACAACAGTGCCTTGATTTGCCGGCCGCGGCCAGATGCTCTTCCCCCTTTCAGATCACAGGTCGCAATAACGTGTCCTTCCCAGCTGTCGTGGACACTGGGGCCAAGTGTTGAGATGGACTGAATTTTTTGGAGTCGCTCTATGAGAGTACTGAACCAAGATTTAAAAAAAAAATATATATATATATATATAGTCATAGTCATCTTATTAACATATTACACTATTCAAAAGCAAGAGCTGAAATGTTTTAGTATGAGTCATAAAGAATATAAAATGCAAATTATTTTTTAAAATGCTGTTTGTTTTACCCCACCCTTTAAACCTAATCTTCTTGTGAGTTGTGCACTGTATTATACTGACACGCCCAAGGACTTCCAGGGCAGGAGCCCACATGTCACTGCCCCGTAAAGCTCCCCCGGGCACGACAGGCTGCCTGGCCGTCTGCCACCCGTGACTCAAGCTTTTCAAGTGTGGAGGCTTTGGGGCGCTTGTGCAAAGTCCAAGTTCACTGTGCAGCTGAGGCCAGCGCCGCCTCTCACCCTTCCACTAGGGCAGCTGGGTGTGAGCACAATAAACAACCAGGAGTCCCCGTGGCTGGAGGCTGGACTAGCTTCCCACCTCCTCCTTCTTTCTTTCTTTCTTTTTTTTTTTTTAAGATTTTATTTATTTATCTTCAGAGAGGGAAAGGGAGTAAGAAAGAGAGGGAGAGAAACATGAGTGTGATTGGCTCTCGCACGCCCCCTACTGGGCACCTGGCCCGCAGCCCAGGCAGTGCCCTGACTGGGTAGCCAACCTGTGACCCTTCGGTTCACAGGCCTGTGCTCAGTCCACTGAGCTACACCAGCCGGGCCCACCTCCTCTTTCTACCAGTTTCCTTGGTGTCAAGCACACACCTTAATCTCCTGCCTGAACCAAGAATCAGGTGGAACTGCCGAGAGTGTCAGGCTGTTTGGGAACAAGACAAGGACGCCTCTGTTGCCATTTCTACTCCACATTGTACGGAAGTTCTAGCCAGAGCAATTAGGCAAGAACGACATGTAAAAGGCCTCCAAATTGGAAAAGAAGAAGTAAAACCATCTCTATTCATAGGTGACATGATCTTCTATGTAGAAAACCCGAAAGGATACACACACTCACACACACACACACCTGTTAAAGCTAAGAAATAAATTCAGCAAAGTTGTAGGACACAAAACCAACCTACAGACATCAGTTGTGTTTCTATGTGCTAGCAAGCTAGCAATTAACAATCCCAAAAGGGAATAAAGGAAATTTCTAGCCCTGGCTGGTGTAGCTCAGTGGATGGAGTGCTGGACTATGAACCAAAGGGTCGCTGGTTCAATTCCCAGTCCGGGCACATGCCTGGGTTGTGGGCCAGGTCCCCAGTAGGGGGCGTGTGAGAGGCAACCACATATTCATGTTTCTCTCCCTCTTTTTCTCCTTCTCTTCCCCTCTCTCTAAAAATAAATAAATAAAACCTTTACAATTTTTTCTATTTATTTATAGTAGCAGGAAAAGAAGTAAAATAGGGGTAAATTCAGCCAAATGTGAGACTTACGTGCTAGAAACCACAGAACACCGCTGAAAGAAGTACAAGGAGACCTGAGCAAACGAAAAGACACCCCATGCTCATGGACTGGGAGACTTAATATTGTTGAGGTAATAATACTACCCAAGGCAATATACAGATTCAATGTAATCCCCATCAAAACGTCAGTGACATTTTTGCAGAAATGGGAAAAAAAATCCTATCATTCATACTGAGTTTCAGCGGACTCGGACTAGCCAAAACAAACTTGGAAAAGAAAAACGAAGTTAGAGGACTCACACTTCCTGATTTCAAAACTGACTGCAGAGCTACAGCCACCAAAAGGCGATGTGGGCATCAGGGCAGACTCGTAGACCGATGAAACGAAATTAAGAGCCCAGAAACAAACCCTCACATCTATGGCCAGCTGGGTTTTGAGAAGGGTGCCCAGGCTACCTGTTGGAGAGCAAACAGCCTCTCCAACGAAAGGCGCCGGGAATATCGACCAGACAGCCACGCACGTGAGAATGAGGTGGGGCCTGCACCTCGTACCGCACGCTGGAGAAGGACGAAGATGTAATCGAAGAGCCGAAACTAGAACACTCATAGAGGAAAACACTAGGGGAACCCCGCACGACCTTGGATTTAGCAATGTTCCCTTAAGCAACACCGAAAGCTCAGGGAACAAAGGGAAAGAACAGGCAGACTGAAACTGCGTTAGTATGAAAATGTCTGTGCGTCCAAGGACCCAGTGGAGAGAGTGAAGGGACAACCCCCCCCCCCCCCCCCGCCAGGAGAAGAGACTGTTTGCAAAGTAGACTTCTGACGAGGGTTTCATGTCCGCGGTACATGAAGAAGACTCACAAATCAACCACAAAAGACAAACATGCCGATGAAAAAGTGGGCAAAGGACTCGCACGGACGTTTCTCCAAAGAAGAGACGCGATGGCCGGTAAGCACACCATGGCCAGCACCACTCGCCGTCAGGGAACTGCCGGTCCGCACCACAGTGAGAGGCCCCTTCACACCCACTGGGATGGCTGGGATTTCAAAATCGGAAAGTCACACGAGTTGGGGAGGATGTGGAGAAATTAGACCCCGTGGCCACTGCTGCTGGGGACTTCCAAGGGGCAGTCTCTGTGGGACACAAACCGGACAGTCCCTCGAGAAGTGAACCGGAGTATCCGCAGGACCCAGCAATCCCACCCCCAGGCCTGCACGCTGAAAGCCAGGACTCACGCGGAGTGCATCACCTACAACAGCCAAAGGGGCACCACGTGGCCGTCGACGGATGAACGGATTATGTGACGTCACACGCAAACGCTGACGAGATGCTGCTCGGTTATAAAAGTCACGGAGCTCGGACGCACGCTGCAGCCTGGACGCACCCTGAGAACACTGTGCTAAGTGAAACGGGCCAGATGCAGACGGGCGGACGGTGTTTGAGTCTGCGCACACGCCGCAGCCACCTCGGGCAAATTCACAGAGACAGGGCGCAGGTGAGGGGTGAGCTGGTCCCAGGATGGGTGGGGGTAAGGGGCTGTTGCTTAAAGGGTGCAGCGTTTGTGTTTGGGGTGAAGCGGGCAGCGGTGATGGTTGTACGACGTGGTGAATATGCTTAGAGCCATTGAGTCATACACTTAGCAATGGTTAAAACAGCACATTTTATGTTATGCATATTTTGTGCACACACATGCACACACACCCAGGCCCTGGGTTCCAATGACGGCTGTGTGACCCCGGGCAAGTGGCTTGCCCTCTCTGAGCCCCAGAGTCTCATCTGAAAACGCAGGACATCGGTAACACTGCGCTCCTGGGATCACGTCAGTATTACAGGCGAGGATGCGTGTCAGGAGCCCACTCAGGGCCCGGGCAGGTAGCGTTTATGGCCAGCACGCCGACAGCCCTTCTCATCAGGGCCGGGCGACTTTACGAACTTGTCCTCGAGCCATGTGGCCACCCGACACCCACGATCACCACATTCCCAGGTGAGAAACTGATTTCAGTTCAGAGCCTGTGCCCTGGGGAGGCCCGGCTCGGCCCCCCATGTTCTTTCAGGCCAGCAGGGAAGCAGAGCCTGAGGGCCCACCCTGTGCCAAGCCCCAGTTTTGTGGGCGTTTGCACAACAGGCCTGCCTTGGCCACACTGCCCTCAGGCTCTGGGCCCAGGGGTGGCGCCCATGCCGTCCCAATCTGGCCTTCCAGGGACGCTGGCAGTGACCCCGGGGCTGCTTGGCGCGGGGCCTGGGGACTCACACAAAGGGGTAGGAGGGGGTGGGCCACAGGCCCTAGCCACCTAGAAGCTGCAGAGTGGGCCTGCTGGGAGGGGCGGAGTCCAGGGGCTGCTGAGAGCAGGGAGAAACAGAGCACAGGAGGAGCCAGCAGGTGCACGGGGGGGGGGGGAGCAGAGCGGGCGGGGGAGAGGAGGAACCGTCCGGGACCGATGCACACAGCGTCTGTCTCACGCTTCTCCTGGTGGGTTGGAAGCACCCGGTTCCTTCTTGCCTCAGGGCCTTTGCACATTCCTTCTCTGCCTGGAGCACTCTTCCCCTCTGTCACCTGGCTAGCTCCTGTTCACGTGGGAGCTCTCAGCTTTAGGTCACCTCCCCAGGGAAGCCTTCTTTGACTACCACTACTGCACACACTTGCCGCACCACGGACTTCTTCCTGGCGTAGTTAGCCAACCGTGTGTCCACTGACGAGCCGTGCTCCGCATCTGGGGGCAGGGACGAGGTCTGTCTGGCTCCCAGCGGGCCCCTAGCACGGAGCTCTGGGTGCTCCGTACCTGTTTGCTGAGGAAGGACTCCCAGCCCCCTCCCCTCCTCACCCCCAGGGCTCAGGCACCCTTGAGCTCTAGGCCTGGTTTCGGTCCACATTCACCTTCTCCCTTTCCTTCCAACCCCTCCCTCCTGAGGAGGGGCTGCCTGCCCCAGCCACGGCGGACACGTGGAGAAGACGAGGCCACCTCCAGCCTCCTGGCTCCTCCGGGCTCCCTCCCGAGGCGAGGGGAGGAGGAGGGCTGGGACTCCAGCGGAGGCTGGTCCGAGGCCGCTGTGGTGGCCTGGGCCGCGCTCCCTCTGAAGGTGCTGCGGAAGGAAGTCTCCCAGCCCTTGTCCTGGCCCCCGGAGCTCAGGCGGCCACCCTCCCGCCCGTCGTCCTCACACGCCTTCTCCCTGTCCCTTCACGCTGTCTTCCTCTGTCTTCCCTCTGCATGTGCCTCGTTGTGGGCCCAACTGGCTCCTCTTTAGAAGGACACCAGCGTTTGAATTCGGGCCTTCCCTAACAACTTCATCTTAGCCCGATCACCTCCGTGAGACCCTATCTCGCCAAGTAAGGTCCCCTTCGCAGGTGCTGGGGGTTGGGGTTCCCACATTTCATTTCTGGGAGTCACAATCCACTCACAGCAGCTTCGAGCAAAGACAGCCCAGGGGCCACGGGCACGCCGAGCACACGGGTCCAGTGGCCTCACCTTTGCTGCGAGATGCCTTCCTCGCCTACCCACTCAGACACCCAGCTGAGGCTGAGGCTGAGGCGGAGGTGGACGGAGGAAACAGGCCGGGCTGGAGGGGGCGAGAGCCTTTCCCCAGCTCCCTACCTGGGCTAGCCGGGGGTCCCTGAGCATCACAGAGTCCGGCCAGGCTAGAGAAAGGCTTAGGCTGCAGCTGGGTTAGCTGCCTCACGTTACAGATGGGGAAACTGAGGTCCAGGGATCGTGGCAGGCCTCTGACCACAGGGGGTGTTAGGAAGGAGCCCCCGGCGTCCACTAGTCCAGCTCTGCATTCAGGGGCTCAGCACTCCACACGCTAACGCTTCTCGTTTTGCTTGCAGACCAGGCCTCCGAAGATCACAGAGGTTGTGGCTTGTCCGGGCTGGAGGGGGCAGGACCCAGGACAGGCCTTGACATGGGTCATCGGTGCCAAACCAGGCTGTCCTGTCCTATGAGCTTCAAGGGGAAGGGAGTGGCTCACCTTACTTCTCTTTGCCTGCCATTTTGGTGCCTACTAACAGGTGTGAACTGAAGCTGATCGGAAGGGCACATTTTACACTTTTTGCGCTCAGAGGCAGTGAGACCACAGGACCTGGGCAGGAAGCCCCTGCAATAACCACCTTTGACCACGAGAGGGCACTGTGGGACAGAAACCTGGACCAGAATGGACTAACTGGCCCATCAGCTGAGACCAGCACCGAATGCGGTGATGATAGCTAAGAAGGAACTGTCACTCCTAAGACTTGCTCCTTGTGACAACTATGTCACTGGAGCCTCACAGCAAATCCAGGACTAGGTACTGTTAGGAAAGCCACCCCCCCTTCACAGATTGAGAAACCAAGGCTCAGCGTTGTAAACAATTTGTCCCAAGTCACCAGGTTAGAGGTGGAAAAGCTAGATTTTGGACCCCAAATCTAGCTTTTGGGCTCTGACCCCAGAGCCCAGACTGTTGGCCACATGACCCCCTCCCCTCCCTTATGCTGTCGGGCTGTCATTCCTCCTGGGTCCTTTCTAGGTGATTTCCTTAAGCTTGGTGGGACTTGCCGGGTCTGCTCAGCAGTGGGGACCTGAATCACTGTGGGGGGAGCCTGGGTGGTGGGGGGGCCGGGGCCGGGGAAGGAGCACTGGACTGGGGGATGGAGAGCTCAGGCTGCAGAGCTGGGCGTCCTCCTGCTCCAGCCGGGCAGAGCCAGCCCCCTGGGAGCCCGCCAGGTGTATTAATATCCTGCTGATTCAGGGGGCTCTCGAGTGTCAGCGCCACCAGACTCAGGCACAGTAGGGACACTCCTGACTCCCCTGCACTGCCCTCCCCCTCCCCCTCCTCCTACTCCCCCACCGCCTGCCAAGGTCGGAGTTGCCATGTGACCTGCGGGCAAGTCACCCCACCGGACTGTGTTCCCCAGTGGCCTGGCGCACAGGAGGGACTGAGAATCGAGAGCCGGTCTTCCACAAAATGCTGTCACGAGGGCCTGCTCTGCACCCAGCCTTGTTCTGGTCGCTGGGGGTCCTGCCGTGGGGGGTTGCACAGCCCGGTGCTCACCATCTGCCCACTCCAGGGCCTCCGCCAGCAGCCACGGCTACACATCGGGCCGGCCAACGAGCTGTCCTGGACATTTGGATCGGGTCTTGGGGCTCTGGTTCCATGGGATGGGCCCTGGCTGGAGGGAGGAGCAGCTAGACTTGGGGGCGGAGGGGGTTGGTGGTGAGGGATCCATGTGGGGGTGGCCATGACAGTGGAAGGGGCAAACGGAGGCAGACGCACCCGAGGCAAGAGCCCCAGGCTCCGGGAGGCTGCCCTGCGCCCCCCACGCAGCCCCTCATCGCTCCACAGGCGGGTGGTGGTGGGTCATTGCCCCAGGCGTGGTTTGAAAACTATTTACCGAGGACTTCCCAGGCGCCGGGGCCCAGGTGGCCTGAGTGAGACACGCCTGTCACCTCCTTAAAGTCTCACCAGGTGTCTGTTCCCTCCCGTTTCGCAGATGAGGAAACTGAGACACACAAGGCAAAGTCACCTGCAACTCAGTGACAAGCCAGGCCTTATCCCAGAGCCCTTGTCTCAACCTTGATTCTAAATCCACTGATTCAATGTCGTGTCTATAGCGTTTGTTCAGTGAATAGATGGAGAAAGAAAAAATTGCAAGAATTCCTCTTCCCACAGCCTCACCCTCAGGCTCCTTGCCCGGGGCCTCCTCCCACCCCCACCCCGCCCCCGTCCGGATCCCTGCGCATTTGAGTGATGGCCGGAATTCCGTGAAGGCTGGCTCCTCCCCTGACTCTGCCCGAAGCTTCGCTGACCGGGGCTTTGGCTCCAACGGCCCTCCGGAGCCCTTATCAGGGGCCGCACAGGTCTCAGAGAGCCTGCGACAGCCAGCCGGCCCTCCCCGCCCCCACCGCCCATTATCAGGGGACGCATTCCAGCCAGGCCTCTGCTGTCGGGGACAGGAAGATAAACCTGCTACCTTCCGGCCCTCCTCTGGCTTTGCCGCGTGGGGAGGGGGCTCTCTGGGAGCAGGAAGGGGGTTATTTCAACAGGAAGAGCCGGCACTGGGCTTGTTTCTCCAGCCAGCCTGAGAAAA
The DNA here is from genome assembly GCA_028533065.1 of Trachops cirrhosus. NCBI lineage: Eukaryota > Metazoa > Chordata > Mammalia > Chiroptera > Phyllostomidae > Trachops > Trachops cirrhosus. The sequence goes on from CM052540.1 coordinate 3,374,043, forward strand.
CACCGGGGCTGGTCCGGCAGCCCTCCTGGGGCGGAGAGCGTGACCCCTCTCAGGATGTGGCCCCCAATGGGGTGTGGGGGTGGGCGTCAGCCCCCAGGCTTAATGCTTGTTCCCAGGATTCAGGGTGTGGCTGGCGGGGGGAGGGCGCAGAGGCCGGCAGGCCTCCGGGAAGGCCCTCAAAGCACCCACCTCCCTCCCAGGGCTGGCCGGGCCGCACAGCACCTGTCTGTCCACCTTGTTACGCCTCAATTTTTCTGCCTGGCTGGTGTGGCTCAGTGGATTGAGTGTAGGCCTGCGAACCAAGGGGTCACCAGTTCCATTCCCAGTCAGGGCACATGCCTGGGTTGCAAGCCAGGTCCCAGTAGGGTGCGCACGAGAGGCAACCACACATTGATGTTCTCTCCTTGTCTCCCTCCCTTCCCCTCTGTCTAAAAATAAATAAATAAAATCTATTTTTAAAAAAGCCTTGATTTTCCTCATCCTTAAGTTACAGACAATGCAAGGTCTTACCTCTTGCGAGGTGACTATACGGCACTGCGTGTCGATGGGTTAGTACAGAGCCCGGCACCCCGAGGCACCGCTGAGACCGCTCACGCACGGGCACCCACATGTACTCGGCCCCGAGCAGTGGGTGTACGCCAGCCTCGCTGCATGGCCAGCGCGCCCCATCGTCACCAGCACTCTAGGAGTGACCTACAACGGTGACCCCTCGCTGTGCGGAGGGAGGACCGAGGCGTGGCTGGATGGGACCCGCCCCCCCCCCACCCGCCCCGGTCCCGGGTCACACAGCTCCGAGCGGAAGGCCCGCCCAGCCTGTCGGACCACTGCACGTGGGCTGTCTGGTGCCTCCCCAGGAACTGACTCCCCACCTAGTGGACACGGCTGATGTCTCATCACTCCAGGGCCTCACCTACCCCAACGGTGGCCAAGAAAATACACAAAAGACCTCCGGGCGGGGCACCGGCAGAGTCAGCGGCAGAGTGGCCGGGCGTGGACCCCAGGTGAGCCAGCTGACCTGGCCCAGGCCCCCTGCCCTTCTTGCAAACCCCCACGAGCCCAGGGTCCCATGCCCACTCTGTGGGAAGCTCAGAGACCACAGATCCGAAGGGGAGGCAGGCCCGGCCGCAGCACCGGGCGGCCCCCGAGGGTCTGGCAGCCAGGCAGAGGCAGGAAGACTCAAAAAGCCGTAGCAGGCCGGCCGTCCAGTGAGGGGCGAACAGCTCAGATGCACACACGGCCAGCTCTCAGGGACATCGTGGCAGATGCACCGACAGTGAGAAGCCTGGGGCGCAGTGCAGGGCCTTCGGGGTTCAAAGAAATTATTTTCCAGTTACAGCTGAATACTCCATTGTATGCGTTTCAGGTGCACGACACGGCGATGAGACGTTCGCATAGCCTGTGAAGAGGCCACTCCTCCTACGAGTGCCCACCTGGCGGCGCCCACGGCTACTACACGTCACGGACTAGACTCCCCGCGCTGGGCTCTGAGGGGCCTCAGCTTTTGCGTTGTGAGTGTGGGAGGGGGAAGGGACACACCTGTCCTGTGACAGCTGACCACAGCTGGAGAATATTCTTTGAAGCATTGCAGGGCTTAGAGGAAGGAGAAGATTCGAGGGAACCACCCACGATGAAAGACAGACAAACAAACGGAAGCTGGGTCCCCAGCGGCTGAAGAACTCTGTACGTGTCGTCAGGGGCTGGAGCCGCAGTGGCGGGAGCTGGGCTAGGGCAGTGGGCAGCCGGAGGCCCAGAGGCCTGGAGACTGGTCCAGCCCAGCCGGCATCCAGCACACAGGCAGGCCCGGAGGCCAGGTTCCTATGGCAACACTGCTGTGGGAACGCGGAAGCCAGACCCAGCTTCCAGGGACACGGGTGGCTGTGGGCTGGCCCGGGGCTCCGGCGCTGAGCCTGGAGGGGACGCCTGGCTACCAGCGAAAGCAGATCCAATCCTCCCTGAAGGGGAACGCCACGGCCAACCAGCCCCCTGGAGCCTCAGAGAATAAGACCCGGCCAGGAGCTCTGGAACCAACTAAGCACACAGGAGGCTAAGTCGGCGCTGACAGGAACACAGAGGACTGTGGGTACAGCAACGGCCAGGTTCAGAGGGCAGGACCGCTGGGGTGTCACGTCGGGAACCAGGTGAAGGTGTGGCTGGATGAGGCAGACACAAAGGAACCACTGGGAACAGACAGGCAGACTTAAAACACAAACATAGCCCTGGCTGGTGTGGCTCAGTGGACTGAGTGCTGGCCTGCAAACCGGAAGGTCGCCGGATCGATTCCCAGTCAGGGCACATGCCTGGGTTGTGAGCCAGGTCCCCACTGGGGGCGTGCAAGAGGCAACTGTCCAATATACCGCTCACATACTGATGTTTCTTTGCCTCTCTCTAAAAGTAAATAAACAAAATCTTGAAAAAGAAACCCAAAGCACAAACATAAATGGTACTTCCAAGAGCGGAAAACAGTTTGAAAATAAAATAATTATGAATGCACTAGAGAGATGGCACTGTTGAAACAGAAGTGAAGGCGATGTGTCTGAATTTCTTCTCAGAGCACAACAAAAAAGAGAAGGGTAAGGAAAAACGCAAGAGAGGTTGAGGCATGGAGGCTGGAAGGGGAAATAAGGACATTTACGTTTATAGGTGAGCACAGATCCGTGGAAGCTCACCACCGCCACCGCGGGGGTGGCAGGGGCTGGGGGATGTGCTTCCCACGGAGGAAATGCCCAGAGCGACTGCCGATCTGAGGGGGCGGTGAGTGCCAGCAAACCGGGTGGGTAAAGCAAAGCAAACGTGAAGGGACCCAGCGCTTCCTTTGGGGCTGAACAAAGGAATGATTCGACCATCTGTCTAAATCCAGTAGGGGTTTGAAGCTAGAGACCTCATGGTGTTTGGGAGGGAGACTGACATTTGTCCAGCTTAGGAGGCCCTGTAAGCTACATAAACGTGCTGACATTCTTTTTTTTAAAGATTTTATTTATTTATTTTCAGAGAGAGGGGAAGGGAGGGAGAAAGAGAGGGAGGGAAACATCAATGTGTGAGAGAGACATCCATCAGTTGCCTCTGGCATGCCCCCAACTGGGGACCCGGCCTGCAACCCAGGCACGTGCCCTGACCGGGAATCAAACCAACGACCTTTCAGTTCGCAGGCTGGCGCTCAGTCCCAGGTCACACCAGCCAGGGCCACATGAACATTCTGCTGGTAACAAAGCAATAGAAATAGCATGTATTCCAAGTCCGTAGAGAGAGAGAAGGGAAAAGAAAAAACAAACTAAAAACTCAACTCAAAAAAAGGACAAGAAAGGAAAAAAAGAAACAGGAAAGACAGAACAAAGAGCAGATTAAAAAGTAAAATGCTAAAAACAAGTCAAAATATATCCATAATGATGACAGACATAAATGGACTTAGCTCAGTGTTTCAAAGATTCTCAGGCTGGTAGGAAAAAAAAATCCAGATTGATGAAGTTCAGAGGAGCACTGCCAAAAATACAAGGATCCAGAAAGGTTGAAAATAAATGGGTGGAGCCCTGGCTGGTGTGGCTCAGGGGATTGAGAACTGGCCTGCCAACCAAAGGGTGGTGGGTTCGATTCCCAGTCAGGGAACATGCCTGGGTTGGAGGCCAGGTCCCCAGTAGGGGGCGCACGAGAGGCAACCACACACTGATGTTTCTCTCCCTCTTTCTCCCACCCTTCTCCTCTCTCTAAAAATAAATAAATAAAATCTTAAAAAAAAAAGAAAAGAAAGGGGTGGAGACACACACACACTTATATACATGTGTATGTGAAAAGATGTATTTTGATGGTCTGACGAGTTCGCCTTGCATTTTTAAAACATTATCAATAATACAGAGGTCACTACATAATGAAAAAGCTTCATTACCCAAAAGTTGTGATGAATCTCAATATGTACACGTGCATGTAAAACGGAGGCAGACCGCCAAGGGATGGTGGGCAAGTTCACCATCATAGCGAGCGATGTCAGCACGCCTTTCTCAGATGGAGGTAGACCGACATATAAAGCAAAAGAAAATAAATAAAAATACACCTGCAAATGCAGATTTGAACAGCTCCGATAGCAAGATGGGTCTCGTCGACATACAGAGAGTTTTGTATCTAATTATCAGAGAAATTACTTTCTTTACCTGTGGAAGATTTAGAAAAATCAACCCAAATTTGGATATAAGCATTTCAAAAAAATTTAATAATATTCTTTTTCAAATTCTCTCACCAAAACACACTTTGGCTGCATGCAATAACAAAAATCTGTTTCACAAAGCCTGCTTATATTCGAACATCAAGTAAAAAACTTCTAAATAACGCATGGATAAAAAAACTCATCATGGAAATATAAAAATACATAGAACTGAAAAAAGTGAAAAGTATTGTCTCCAAAAATGTGTGGGATGCACAGAAACGGTCCTTCAAGGAAACTCGAAAGTTCAAATGCTTCTGTTACAAAGAAAAGCTGAAAAGTAATCAAGCGCCTACCTTAGAGCGATAGAAACAAAACAGGCTGATCCTAACGAGAGGAGAGGAGAAAGGACCAAAAGACAGAGCAGAAGCAGCAAAGCAGTCAGAGTACAGAGAGCCCCAGCAAGGAGGGAGGGGCAAGGAGGGCCGGGGCCCACCCTGAAGGCCTCACTGCAACTGAACCACATCTTTAAGGGCCCGATCTTCAAACACAGTTACATTCTGCCCCGGCTGGTGTGGCTCAGTGGATGGAGTGCAGACCTGCGAACCAAAGGGTTGCTGGTTCGATTCCCAGTTAGGGCACATGCCTGGGGTGCGCGAGAGGCAACCACACACTGATGCCTCTCTCCCTCTCTTTCTTCCTCCCTTCCCCTCTCTAAAAATAAATAAAGTCTTTTTTTTTTAAGGAATAAAGTGCTGACACCTGCTACCACCTGGAGGAATCTCAAAAACATGACACTAAGTGAGAAGCCAGACACCAAAGACCACCCGCTGTCTGACTCCGTTTCCGTGAGACGTCCAAGAGGCCAGTGCGCAGGCGCGGAAAGCAGGCTGGGGGCTGCCAGCAGCTGGGGGCGGCGAGCGCGGGGACTGACCACGCCATAGCTCCGGGCTTTATTTTGGGGTGATAACGACGTTTGTGAACCAGACAGAGGTGGGGGTGGCGCAGTCTTGTGAATATACTCCATGCCACTGACTCGCACTTCAAACTGGTTAATTCGGTGTTATGGGAATTGCACCGTCGTTGAAAACAAACTGGTAGCGATCTAAATTAAAAACAAAAAAAGGAGGCCTTCCATGCAGGGGGCCGCTGGGCGGCTGTGGCGGCGGAGGTGTCGACGTTCAGACACTGTCGCAGAGACGGTCACCGTGGGTTCGTAAATGATGAGCAGGTCACAAGCTCCAGTGTGGCACAGCTTTTTTTTTTTTTTGTCAAAATACATCTGTATTTTAATGAATGCATAAAAAACATCTGAAAGGAATAACCAAAATGTTTTTGCTCTTCCTGTAGGTACTAATGTTTTATTAAAGAAAATGCAGTGTTGTGTAACCAAAGCACAAAATAATCAGGGAAATAAATACTTTCTCTAAAAAATTCACCCTGTTCTTTGGGAGGCTCCCAGGAGAGTCGTCACACATCTCTGGCTCAGAACGAGAATTCCTCTCTGCTGAGGGGTGCGGGGGGGCAGCCCAGGTCACATGGGGAGGGGTGGGTCTGTGCCTCTCCCTGTGCTGCCTCTGAGCTGAGGTCCTCCTAGAAGCCCGCTGGCCATGTCCTCTCCAAACCATCTGGCTGAGGATTTAGGCCAAGCAGTCAGGATCTGGGGACATTTGTCCCGGCTCGTCTCCACCAGCGGAGCCGCACAGGGTGGAGAAGAGGCCCAGATGGGCCTCGGTGTCTGCGAGTGTGTCTCTGACCCCAGCTGGACGTTGGTCCTGCGGGCTGGGCCCAGGCCGCAGGTCCTGGGTGAGGCCCCCACAGCTCACGCGGCTGCCAGGCCTCACGGCCCGGCTCTTGGCGAGAGGAGCCTCCTCAGGGGCCCAGCCGGCCAGGTGCTCCACGCCCCGGCTGGAGGCGCTTCCCTTTCCCACCAGCCAGGCTGTCGCCGGGGGACCAGAGTCCGCATGACTGCCAGACCGAGGGAAGGCCTTGGGAAGTCTCCCGGGGGGCTGCGTTTCCAGGCTGGGCCAGGACCCCGAGGGCTTCATGAGTGTGTGTGTGAGCGCACTGACACGCATGCCCGTTAGGGCTGCCCCCTAAAACCCAGGGCACTCCTAAATGTCAACTCCAGGTGAATGAACGGTTGTCAGTGTGTGCCCCGAATATTGTGTCCTGTGCTGTTATTGCTAAACCTGGCAAGCCTGATATATGCGACCATGTGCATGCAAGTGTGTGAGTGTGTGTGCATACATGTGTGCACACACCCACATGGGTTCCTGTTTGCCGGATCCAAGTGGGATGGTTTTGTTGCACGTGTGAGCACCATTTTGGTACCACTGAATGTGTAGTGTGTGGATAAAGGTGCCTGAGTGTGAACATGAACACATGTGCATCTACCCGTATTTGTGCCAAAGCACGTGAAGCATCTGTGTGTGCGCATGTTATGTACATGTTACAGGATCTTAAAGCTGGGAGGAAGCTGAGCTCTCCTGTGGGCACACTCACTTGTGGGGAAACCGAGGCCGGGTGTGTGTGCACACGCACGTGTGTGCGGGAGCTCTGACCTCACGCCGGGCGCCGTGGCCCAGCATCGTCCTGACCCTTCCCCACTCGGGGAGAGGCAGCTGGAGCATGGCAAGGCACCAGCCCCGCCTGCCCATGCCGACCGCGTGTGCTCACACGTGTGTTATGTAAACGCTCGGCCAGCCCGTGGGCCAGATGTTCGGTCCTTCCCTGGAGCCAGATGGCAGCCGATCCGGCAGTTCGTGCACTTTTTAGCTCCTGCTGTCCCCTTCTCCTGCCCCTTCCGGAATTCTCCCCAGGCAGGGAGGGGGCTGGGGGCTGGAAGACTGTACAGAACAGACCGCCTGGGCTGGGACGTGGCTTCCCCCAGCTGGAGCTCAGGCCCGAGGCGGTGTCTGCGGGGACTCGGCGCCTCCGGGGCTCCTGGCACAGTGCTCTCCCGATGCTGCCCTGAAGCAGCGTGGCCGGCGCAGCAGCAGCGCGCTGCCCCAGATAGGCCCCCAAAGTCACCGGGTGTGTGTCCCCATCTTCCCTGAGCCTTGCTCTTCCCGTGTGACAGGTGACAGCCAGCCGACCCGATGACCCACTGTATTCCCTGGGCTGTGGGAACAAAGCGCCCCGGTCCCGCAGCTGGAACAGCAGAAGCCCATCTCCCGCCGTCCTGGGGGCTGGGAATCCTTGGCCTGCAGACGGACTTCTCCCTGCACCTGCCCAGGACCCTCCCTCTGTGCGCGTCTGTGTCCAGTGTCCTCTCCTCGGGAGGACACCTCTCCTGCTGGATCGGGGCCCACCCCAATGACCTCATTTTCACTTAATCACCTCTCTAAACGCCGAGTTGCAAATACGATCACATTTCGTGGTTCTGCGGGTTAGGGCTTCAACACAACACGTGAGTTTGGGGAGGGAGACTCGATTTACCCATAACACTCATGCTGGTGTGTTCTGGGAGAGGGCTTCTCCCACACCCAGCCCACCGTCACCAGAACCCCACTTCCTACTCTTTATTGCAACAAACTTTACTGAAGGTCAGCGGAGACACTGTGAAGATCCAGCTGGGGGGACCTCGCTAGCCCTCCTCCCCCCTTGAGAAAAGGCTCTGGGCAGCAGGGAGGGGAACGTGACAGCCTACAGCACGCAGGACGGGAGGCGTCCGTCCGTGCCCCCTGCTGCTCTGCCCTTTGCCCAGCCAGGGCCTGAGCTGGGGGGGCCTGTGGGGGGCAGTTCGGGGAAGGCTCCATAGTGCCTGGGACGCTTGGCGTGGCCCTGACACCCTCTCTGGGCTCGTGTCCCTGTCTGTGCAAAGGGCCTGCTGGGTGGGATGGTTTTAGAGCCCTGGGGTTGGATGGCTGGGGTTTGTCCTGGGCGAGGGGCCGTGGGGCTCGTGGCCACAGCAGCAGGTGGGGTGGGGTGAGGCGGTACAAGGCCCCTGAGCTAGTCAGTGGCTGATCATCACTATAACCAATCGCCACGCATGTAGTGGCTTAAAACAACACCAATTTACCCTCTTACCTGCCATCTGGGCCCTGGAGTCCACAGTGGTCTCACCGAGCTAGGATCGAAGTCCGGCAGCGCTGGGATCTTTGGAGTCTCCAGGGGAGAAGTGACTTCAGCCTTGCCCCTGGGTGGGGGTGGGGTTGCTTGCATTCCTTGGCCTGAGGCCTCTTCCTTCGTCTCCATCACCCGGTGGTTGGTGGTTGGGGATGGAGCTCTCACATTGCATCACTGGGCACTCTCTTCCTCCACCCCTCCCACTTTTAAGTGATTGCATTGGGCCCACCTGGATCTCCCAGGCTCGGCCCCCTGTTTTACGGTCAGCTGCTGAGCACCCGTGACTCCATCTGCTATGCCCCAATGCCATCGAATGTGACGGAGTCATAGGACCCGGGGCTTAGCATGTGGGCATCCTCAGGGGCCATTGTCATGTTCACCACAGTGCACCCATGGTCCTCAGCTCCTCCCCATCTGTGGGCAGTGGGGACTGTCGTTGTCACCTTTGATTTGCCTGCAGCTCGGCAAGGTGTACAAGCCCCCACTATCCGGGGTGGGCAGAGTATTCAAGGCTGCAGCCGCCCACCTAGGAGGCCTGGCTCACAGCCCCACCGACACTTCCTGGGCTTTGCTTCCGGCCTCTCTCCCCCTCTCAGACTTCAGGCCTTGGCAGGTTTGGGCACTGGCCCTGGGGCTGTGCTGGACACACTTTAACCTTGAGACAGGCAGGCTGAGATCGTGAGTGAGGCCTCAGGTTCCGGGCAGGATTCAGCCTCAGTCCTTTCTGCCTCTTCCCTCCCTCCTCCCTCCCCGGGGGGTGGGAAAGACCATCAGGGAGGTGAGACATGAGGGGCCCAGGAAACAGAAGCAGCTGGGGAAAGGACCCCCCACCTAACCCTCATGGTTGGAAGAGAGGCCGGGAAGCCAGCCCCGGGCCACCGTGACACGGGCAGGTGCCCACCTCCGGCCTCCTCTCCCCGCTGACACCTGTCCTCCGGAGACCCTCTGCATCCCACCCCCTCCAGGAGTGCTCAGGGGAGGCCAGGGGTCTTCTCTGGGGTGAGGCGGGGAGGGGTGGCCCACGCAGCCCGTTATTTCTTTCATAAACCTTCTGCGAGCCGGCCCCTCGAAGCCGGGGCAGGATGAGCTGTGGATGAGGAGAGAAGGCAGGCACCCTCCCCCGTCTGCTCGCAGCTCAGGAGCCTCGTGGGAACGCACAGAATGTATTTCAAAGACTCCGGAAGCAGCCAACGCTCAAGATTGGGAGCTGGGGCTTTTAATCACGGTGGTGTGAGCTCCCTCAGGGCAGAGACAAGGTGGGCACTTCCTGCACCCCCAGCTGGGCTGGCACCCTGGGGGCTCAGAGAGAAACAGGGGGCCTTGGGAGGGGGACCAGGGGCAGGGGTTCTAGGGACAGTGTAGCCCAGGAGGATGTGGGGTCCCTGCAGCAGTGGGGGAAGGTGGGCAGGCCTGCAGGCTGGGCCTGTAGGGGCTCCGTGCTCCAGGGGTGTCACCCGACTACGCTGGGCTCCTGGGACAAGTGTGTCCTGCCCCATCCCCTCGGGGAAGCTGTTTTCTCCCCCAAAGTATCCTGTGTGTCACGGTTGGACGTGTTCCCAGAAAGATGGGCTGCAGGCAGAACTCCCAACACCTGTGACTGTGACCTGATTTGGAAAGAGGGTCTTCACCAGTGTGATTCAGATGTAAGTTACAGTGAGGGCAGCCTGGAGGGGGAGGACCCTAGTCCAACATGGCCGCTGTCCTCAGAAGAAGGGGAGACTGACCCAGACCCAGGAAGAAGGCCCTGTGATGCCTGTGACAATGAAGGCGGAGACTGCAGTGACGCAGCTGCCGCCAGGACAACACCCAGGGCTGTCGCTCCAGCAGAAGCTGGGAGAGTCGGGGAAGGACCTACCCAGATGTCAAGCGGCGACCCCCTGCAGACGCCTGGATTCCGGGCTGCAAACACCAAACTGTGAGAGGAGACATCCCTGTTGTTCAAAGCTGCTGGCTTGTGGTTCGTTCTGGCCTCCGTGGCAACCGAGCCCTGTGCGTCGGCACCAACGTGCAGCACCAACCCTCCTCCTGCCCCCCACCTCTCCAGACGACCACGCAGAGGCCTGTGCGGGAAGCTGGAGCAGGGGGAGTATGGGCTGAGGGCACACAGGCAGACTGACCCCCATCCTGCTGCGCTGCCTCCTGCAGGGCGACCCTGGAAAGTCACCTCTTCTCTCGGGCCTCAGTTTTCCCGAGGATGCGGTGGGCAGGTTGACCGCCCCACCCCACACTCGGGGTGCAGCAACTGGGACTGTCCTGCTTACCTGTAACAGGCACGGCCCCCTTTGCCTCCTGGCCGCAGCCCCTCCCCTCCCTCTGCCCAGAATCCTGTTCCCCTCCTTCCGGGCCCACTCCACCAGTCTCCTGCCTCTCCCCTCCCCAGGACCCCTGCCCTGGCACCTGAGGCTGGGGGAAGATCCCAGCATCTCTCTCATTGCAACTCCCCCGCCCCACCTCCACCGGCAGGGACCACTGGGCGGGGAGCAGTGCAGCCTGGGGAGACTGGAGTGAGAGGTCTTGGACTCCAGGGGAGAAGTCCGGCAGCATCTCAGAGTTGGGCAGAAGGACCAGTGCACCTGGGGCCTGGGGGTGCCCCACACAGGGGCCTCAGGGAGAAGGGACCGACCACCCTGGCAAAGTCCAGAAGCCCACTGTCCTCTGACCACCTGGCCCAGCTGGGAGTGAAGAAACCAGCTTCCCCCTGTTGACAGAAACTCCACCCCAACCCCCTCCCCCGCCCCTGCTGACAGATACTCTCCAGCCTGGAAGCTCGCATCCCGCAAAGGAAACCACACAGGAGAAGGTCCACTTGCATATCATCTGTATTGTCACATGAAATGCACCTCCATAACGGCTGACTTGGAAACGACCTATTAGGTCACACGGAGTCCGGCCCCTGGGGGCCAAAGTGGCACCGACGCCCACAGGCCGTGGGCTTTCCACCGGCTGTGGCCCTGCTCAGCGCTGGGAGAGGCCAGCTCACACCTCAGGCCCTTCCGCTGCTGGGCAGCATCTCCCCAGATGGGCTGGAGGCGACAGCGTCCCCTCAGGGGTCGGCAGCTGTCCCAGGAGAAAAGGGCCCTGTGGTCAAATAAGCTCAGGAAATGTGGGGTGACTCCTGCTTCGACAGGAGGCTGCTCTGCAGGACCCGGCAGAGGCTTCGCGACAGTAACAACCCTGGAGAACCGCCGACACGGGGCAGAGGGTGCAGCTTTCCCCAAATTTAGTTGACCACAGAACCCTTTTCCTCCCCAAGCCGCTGTCCAGTGGGGCACCCTGTGGAAAGGGCTGCCCTAAGCTATCGATGGCCCTGCATGGCACCCGTGCTGGGTGGTAGGTCGGGGGCACTTTGCCGGGCGTTGTGCTGTGGCCTGGTGGGCGTGGCCAAGAACTCAATAGTCATGTGGTGATGCAAGAACGAGACTCCGCCCCTCTCCTGTTGGCTTGGTTCTCGCCTGCTACCTCCAGCGCAGAAGCGAAGCGGAGCTGTCCCCACGCAGGACTCCGGGCTACCTAGAGAGGGACTTGGAGCCCCAACGAAGGAGCAGAGGCCCCGGTGCTTCCAGACACGCCACTGGTCACCAGCTGGGTCCGCCTGAGGTCACCAGCGTCCAACCAGGAGGGAGAAGAGGAGGTGGGGCTGAGCAGTCCGCCGGTCCCTGCTGGCCTTGCCGCTTCCTGCCCACTTCCTGCCGGCTCTCTCCGGCCGCCGACGCCGCCACCGCAAGCCGCGGGCATGGGCTCACCAGGCGGAGATGAGCATCTGGCAGGTGTTGGAGGACATCCAGACCAGCTCCACCAGGCGGAACTGAAGGTAGCCGATGACGAAGCCCGAGATGACGTCCGTGATGTGGTGGCGCCCGATCATCACGCGTGACAGGCCCACGCAGAAGGCCCAGAGCACCAGCAGGATGCGCAGGGGCACCGCCAGCACCAGGTGGCTGAGGAAGAACTTGGACACCATGGCCGCGCGGCTGGCATGCCCGGCGGGGAAGGCGTAGACGTCCATGGTGAGGTAGTCCAGGAGGCTGGGGCTCGTCTCGAAGGGGCCACGCCGCTTGATGAGCTTCTGCACGCCGGCCACTGTCATGATGTCCAGGAGCAGGGCTGTGGGCGGGACAGAGGGGCCCCGAGGGGCTGTCAGTGCCACCTTCCTCCCTCGCCCCTCCCGCCCCGCTCTCTGCGCTCCTGCCTCTGGGCCTCCTCTTGTGCTGTTCCGTCCTCCTGAAATGCCCTTCCCTGGGACGTGCACACAGCGCGCGCCCTCACTCTTTCCGGCAGAGATGCCTTCCCTGACTGCCTGTTCACAAAAGGCCCACTGCCTTCTATCCCGGTCCCTGCTTTAGTTTTCGTTACAGCGTTTCTCCCTGCCCAGGGCCCCGTTTTCTCATGCATTTCTCTCCTCGCTCTCCCGCCGACAGGGGGCGCTCCTGAGGGGGTAGGACCAATCTGCTTGCGGCTGGGAGGGGTTCAGTGAAGCGGCTGAAGGGGACAGTGGTTGATGGAGCATCACGGCCCCGAGGGCACCTCGGACGACCTGAGTTCTCACAAATGGGACCTCGGGCTGCGGGTTTGTTTCTCAAAGGGCTCACGGAAGCCTCCGCCAGTCCTGAGAACTGCGCATTACCGTCCGCATGTCTAAAGTGGAGGTGAAAGCCACTTAACGCACAACGAACCACTTTGACGCATGCACTTAAGTGGCGTTTAACACCTTCTCCACGGGGTGCAGCCACCACCTCTGTCCAGTTCCAAAACCCTTCACCGCCCCAAAGTGAAACCCTGCACCCATGAAGCAGTCACTCCTCGACCCCTCCCCCAACCCCCGATCTGCTTTCTGTCCCTACAGCTTTGCCTGTTCTGGTCACTTCCTATAAAGGGACCTGGTCCCCGCACGTGCCTGGCACCCAGGGACAGCTGAGAAGGGTGAGCACCAGAGGACTTCGCTGAGTCCGGGCGCTGGGCGCTTCCCTAGAACCTGTGCAGTGGGCACCAGCATCGCTGGCCCGCAACCTCTCCCGCCCAGATGAAGAATAAAAAACTGTTGAAAATAACGACCTAGATGTGCAGGGCAGAAAATTTACGAAGGGTGTGCAATCACCTGGAACCCAGCCACCCAGGGGCAGCCGCTGTCCGAGACCCTTCTGGCCATCTGTAGAGTGTAGGGTTAGTAAAAGCTGTAACACGCTCTCCACACGCCCTGCGGTGACCTGCATTTGAAAGTTGCCACATCGCACACCCCCGGAACCCCACAGCGGTCATGTCGGAGACACTGTGACTCACTTCTACAGCGGCCACGGCGCTGAGCGGCCAGACCACCCTGAGGAAGACGGAGCTACCTGGTCAGCGTAGGGCTGGTCAGCCTTCCTCGTCCCTGCCCACCACAGGGCTCTTGTTTGGGATTCGAACCCCCGCTCTCCCCTGGGCTGGCCCTTCTCATTAGCTGCAGGGCTGGCCGATGTCCCACTGCCCTGGGGGCGTGCCTGGCCAGCAAGGAACGGGGCAGAAGCAGAAACCAGGAAGCAGGGCAGGGGGAGGCTGCGGGCCCAGAGAGGAGAAGCCTAAGGAAGGGCGGGAACCTGTTCCACACACTACACACGCCTGCCATGAGTTGCCATGGCAACTTGCTCCCAGGAGCCCAGGCCTCCAGGGAGGTGGTGTGTGGCCGGTGGCCAGCCAGCCTGCATGCCACAGAGGGGAGCCCCACGAGCCTGTGGGAGGTCACAGTTCCAGCGTGAGAGAGCAACCAGTAGGGCAGCTGGGAGCTGGACAGAGGTGGCTGCCTCTGACCCCTGGGCCTGAGGGAGCAGCCGGAGCAGCCGAGGCGGGAGGCCAAGCGGAGAGGAGCCTGCCAGCCCTCTCCAGCCCAGGGAGGCCGTTCCCTCCCTGAGTGACAGGCTCTCTCCACCCGGGTCTCTCTCCTCTGTCCTGTGCCCCTGGGGAACCATGGGGCCAGCCCATCCTGTGCTGGCTCATTTGTCCACTTGACCTCCAGTTTTGGGGCATCCCCAGTTCTTGGATACCCAAGGGGTGGGTCAGGCCTGGGGCTGGTGAACCGGGGCAGGGTGTCACACGGCTGAGGAAGAGATGGAAAGTAAGGACAGTTATACAGAGTCCCTTTCCAGGTGGGGTGCACCCACAGGGCCGCCCCCTCACCACGCGGTAGCCGTGGGTGTGGAGGGTTGGAAGAAGGAGAAGCAGCGGGTGACTCGCTCAGACCTCAGGCTGGATCTCCAGCAGAGCCGATGGCCTGCCCGCCCACCCCCCACCCCTCCACCCTGCAGGGCCACGCTCCCCTCCTCCCTCCCCTCCCGCATGGCAGCCAGCCCTCTGTGTGCCGTGATTCTGACCTGTCAGCGAATAATCTGGGGCCCAGAAATAGAAGCCCGTGGCGCCACCACTCAGGACTCCGTGAGTCCTGCTCACACTGCCAGTTGAGCTCCCAACTGCACTCCCTTATGGGTTGGGAGGGAAGCCAGGAGCCCCCAAAGAAAGGTCCGCTTGGTGGGAGGCTCAGAACCTGGGGTCGGGGGAGTGGCTAGCACCCACTGCCTGCGACCTGGTGGGTGACCATTCCGGTCACTCAGCCTTCCTGGGCCTCGGCTCACTGCAGCTGGGATCCAGAACCAGAGCTGGCTCCAAGGTCGCCTGCTCGCACATGGTGTGACCTTGGCACATCCCTCTCTCAGAGCCTCCCTCCCCTCATTGATAAAACGGGATCATCCCAGAGGCTACTCTGAGGCCCCGTGGGGCAGGCCTCCCTCCCCCTCCATCACTGGCGCCTGGGAGGCAGGGCCCTTCCTCCCCCTCTCACGGCCTCGCCTCACCATCTCCACCCTCTGCTCCTCTCACTAAACTGGGGTCTGAGGTGCCTGAACCCCCCCATGCGGGAAGCTCGACTCTTCCCCAGGCCCTGAAGTCCTGTCCCCTGACCCCTGTCCCTAGAGAGGGAGCAAAAGTGGGGCTCCTTGCTGGCTGGGGGAGGACAGGTTTGTGAGCTGTGTCTCTCGTTGGCTAGGGCTTGGAGGAGGGGTCCTGGTCCTTCTTTCCTGGGGGCGGTCCTGCCTCTAGTCCCCCCACTGGCTTCTCAGGGAGATAGGGACCAGTCGGCACTAGGAAGGTTAATGCGTCGACCTTCTGCAGGGCATCTGGCCTCAGACTCGGGAGGCTGCCTCTTCCATTGGCAGGTGCATCCCGGGAAACAGTCAGGGCTGCGCACCAGGCCTCACGGTCAAGGATGGCCGCTGCGGCGTTCCCCGTCACACCGAGAGGGGGATGCGTGCCAGCGCAGTGCCCTTGAGTGGCAGATGGACGGGACAAACTGTCGCCAAGTCTAGACAATGGAGCACTCGGGGCCACTGTGAAGGGTGAAGCGGGTGTGTATTTATAGCCACTGAAGCAGAGCTGGGGGTTGTCAGGTGGAAAAGGCCAATGACCAAGCGGGACTTACAGTAGGGCTCCATTTTCGTAAAACGAACCAGAGGAAACCCTCGGGCAGGCGCCACGGGAAATGCAACCTTGCTGCTCGCCCCGGTGGGGAGGCTGGGGGTGACTCTCACTGTCTTCCCGCTATTCTGCATTTAAATGGGCTTCTTTCCACAAATACACAATGCTTGTACACCTTTTTAAAAAGTTATTTTTACAAACGACAGGTATTGCACGACTCCACTTATAAGAGGTGCCTAGAAAGCGGGGATTCGTAGAGACAGGAAGTCGATTAGAGGCTCCCAGGGGCAGGGGCTGGGGACTGAGTATTTACTGGGGACAGTTTCCGCTGGGGAAGACGAGAAAGTTCTGGAGACGATGGAGGCGCGGGTTACGCAACAGAGCGAATGTGCTTGGCGCCGCCGATCTGCACGCGTAGAGCGGTGAGGACGGCCAGTCCAACGTGAGGTGCGTGTTAGCGCTCGTGCGGGGTTATTTTAGAAACCGAGCACCGGGCCAGAAAGACGCCCCAGGGGGGCGTGCAGGGAGCAGACTGGCTGGCTGGGGCGGGTGGGGAGGCCTGAGGGTCTGCCCTGATGTCCCCTGGCCCGAGTGACTGTCAGCAGAGCTCACACCTTTGCAGGTTTCCGTTTTCTCACCCGAGGAACCCAGACACTGAAGCTGGCCCTGGCTCCGAAGACTGTGGGGCACGAGGGTGTCCAAATCACGGGCACAGAAGGTCCACGGCACCATTTGTCCCCTCAGCCGAGGGCCAGGCTGCTGGGGGCGGCTCGGGAGCAGGACCGCTGGCGACCTGGGGCCGGCCGGTGGCTCGCCTCCCTCCTGCATTTCTGTATGAGCCGCAAGGGCAGCTGGCTGCAGGGAGGGGCACGAGGGCCCTGACCGGTCAGGGGCCGCCAAAGGGCCCCCATGGGGACATGGACCGGTTTGCTGGCCGAGCCCCACCTAGATGATGACGAGTGAAGCTGGGGAAATGGCAGGACGACTGTGCCACCTCTGCAGAGTGGCGGTGTCATCTTCCACAGACGTGTTCCTGACGGCGAAGGTCAGAACCAACCTAAATAGCCAGCAGTCGGGGATGGTCTACACAAGCCTTGCGAGGGGTTGTCACCTGAGCTGTCCTGGGGAGCAGGGGCTGGTGGGCGGGGCTGGGAAAGCTCACAGAACAGATTATGGGGGGGTTGCTGGTGGGAAGGGGGGCCGGGGGGAGGGGATGCTGAGAGACGGCTGCAGCGCGCAGGGTGCGGGCAGTGCTGCGGGGCTGAGGAAGCCGGTTCTGGGTTCTGAACCCCTCAAGCATGAAGGGATGTGGGGGGCCGAGACCATGATCCCAGGTGGGAGGTACAGGGCCCGGCAGGTCCATCACAGGCCACGAGAAGGAGGCCAAGCTGGGCCAAACAGCGCAGGGGGTCACTCGAGAGACGTTTGTGTGAGTACGTGCACAGAGGAAAGTCCAGAGGCCCGTGACCCAAACTGCAGTGGGGGTTACTCCTAGGCTCCCTCTTCCCGCCATCTGTCCAGGGAAGGTCTGCATTCCCCGACCTCAGGATGCCAAATGAAAAGGCGCTCTATTCGGCGCCTCCCCGAAGAAGTGCAAATGGAAACCGCAGTCCACTTGCACACGAATCAGGGGGGCTGGTGTCAAAAACACGGACAATAGCAGGAGTGGGCGAGGACGCGGAGAAATGAGCCCCCACGCGGGGCCGGTGGGGGTGGGGAACGGTGCAGCCGCTGCGGAAAACAGGCCGGGTTCCTCCACGAGCCACGCATGGAGCTCACCGGCACATCCACCCCGGGTCTGCGCCCACAGGAAGGGAAAGCGGGCACGCCCACACTCACAGCAGCGGCGCGCGCCACCACCCAACGGCAGACGCATCCCAAGCATCCACCGACAGGTGGTGGATAAAGAAAATGTGGTCCAGCCACATGACGGAATGTTACTCAGCCATGAGAGGAAGGAAATACCGACACGTAAGAAGTACGAACCAGGAGGACAGTAAGCTCAGGGAAAGAAGCTGGTCACGAGAGGACAAACATGGTGTGATTCCGGGGGTCCAAGGTCCCTAGAGCGGTCACTCATGGGGACACAGGTTCGGTCTGGGAAAAGAAAAAGTTCTGGAGCTGGACAGTGGTGGCGACGGCACACGAATGAGGATGTAATTAACACCGCTGACCTGCACACTCACGAATGGTTAACGCGGCAAATTTCGTGTCATACACACTGCACCACGAAAGAGCAATGACACAGGAAAAGAATGCACGGTCTTCCTAATCGGGAAGGTCTCAGTAAAGACACTTTTGGAGGTCATGACAACCTGACGCAGAGGGCACTGTCCCCCAAGGGCAGGCCCGTGAGCAAACCAGCATGGGCTTGGCGAACTGGGACAGGCCTGGGCCACCTGTCCCCTGGGTCCCTGTGGGATCGTCAAGCCAGGCGCTGCAGGGGAGGGACAAAGGAGGGATGGGGTCACCTCACACGCCCAGAGCGTGGAGGGGACCTGGGAGACGGCGATGAGGACGGTGACGATCACTGCTATACCGCGTTAGCTGGCACTCTACGTGCCGGCACTCCTTGTGCAACTCTTCAGGGCGGTGCCCCAGCAACCCACTTAACAGAGGAGGAAAACGAGGCTCAGAGAGGCAAAGTCACCTGCCTAAGTTCCCACAGCAGGGCGGGGATGGGCGCCCAGGTCCGCTGGCTCTGGAGCCCCAGCTTTTGCCAGCTGCTTTTTCTGGCTGTGAGGTTTCCAGTGTGGGCGGCGTGCCCTGGGGGAGGCAGCGCAGGGGGCAGGGCAGAGAACCTCCTGCGAGCCCAGCTGGGACCCTTTCCAGGCCCCGTGGCTGGAGCCTGCATCTCCCAAGGCTCCTGAGTGTCGCCCCGGGCCCGAGGGGCGCCCAGGCCCCAGCTGTACAGGCAGGGGCCTCCGCTGCAGCTCAGAGACTGCCCCCTGAATCCACGGGGTGCCCTGGTGTGGGAGTGGGCGAGCAGGCTGGGCAGGGCTCCCTCACCCCTCAGGGTCTGTGGTCTGCAGAGAGCTGGCATCGGCCATCCACTGGGCACAGCTGCGGCCACCATATGCCCAGTGCTTTGCCCCCTGGGTCCCCACCACAGCCTGCAGCCCATGTACCGACCAGGACGCTGAGGCCCAGAGACAGGGACTGATGTGACCAGGGTCACAGAGCAAGCCAGGTTCAGGCTGGGGCCTGGACAAAGCCCAGTCCGACCTCGGAGCCTGTGCTTTGGAGTTATAGGACCCCAAGCCCCTCCCCGCAAAGGCTAGAGGATGACAAGACCCTGCAGACCAACGGTGAGGGGGACGGCGAGGGGTCCGCAGTCTGGAGGACTTGGGCTTGGGTCCCCAACCTACCACGTACAGCTGGGTGGAGTGCACAAGTCCCTTCACCCCTCCGAGCCTCATTTAACTCATCTGTAAAGTGGGTGTATTCACATTTACCTTATAAGGTTATTAAAAAGATTTTTAAATCGTGAAATATGGGACATTCGTGGCACAGTATTTGGTACATAATGAAGTGCAATAAATGAAGTTTTAGAAAACCTAAAACGTCCTGGCTGGTGTGGCTCAGAGGACTGAGCGCCAGCCTGTGAATGGAAAGGTCGCAGGTTCGGTTCCCAGTCAGGGCACATGCCTGGGCTGCGGACCAGGTCCCCAGTAGGGGGCGTGCAAGAGGCAATCACGCATTGATGTTTCTCCCCCTCTCTTTCTTCCTTCCTTTCCCTCTTTCTAAAAATAAAAATAAATAAAGTCTTAAAAAAACAGTCATCTGGAACCTTGCTCTTTGAGCAAACACCTTTGCACCGCAGCAGCTGGTGGCTAGAACAAGCCAGAAACCTTCTCCTAACAAGTGACAGTCGCTCCCAGCTCTCATCCTGGCCTGTTCCCGACCAGCCACACCTCCCTGTGCCTCTGTTTGCTCCTCCTTAAGTGACGAGGAATAATGGCTTCTCCCCCGTGGGTGCGGTGAGGCTCAGGAGTGGTGGTGTGGTTATGGGAAGGTGGGCCCACAGCGATGACACCGCACACATCCTGGATCTTTCATGGCCACCATCATCCAGGGAGGGGCCATGCGGCGGTGTCCGGGGAGCAGACCCAAGCGCGCTCTCCACTCCTGTCCCCTACTTAGCTGGCCGGGCCACCTCACCCCCAACGCTGCTCCACATGAGGCTGCGGTGGGCCCTGGGGAGGCCAAGGGTGATGAGAGCAGGGTTCTGCCCCCAGAATTCCCTCATGTGGCGCCTTGGCCACCTGGCCCTGGCCTCCCCCCACCAGGCCCATGCTCGAGGGCCTGGACATCAGGTGGACCTGTTGGAAATCTCCGGCTCTGAGCCAGGCTCCTTGATTTACAGGAGCCTCAGTTTTCCTAATCTGTGAAATGGGAATGAAGATAGCACCAGTCACGTGGGACTGCTTATTTGGGATCAATAACAAGTAATGCAAATAATCTAGTCATAAGAACAAGAAAACGCGGACGGTGCCAGACCCAACCACCTCTTGCACGAAGCTCCGTGTCCCGCCCACAGTGTGTCCACCTCGACTCTCTGAAACCTGAGCAGGGAAGTACCCCTCTGTGTCGGGACTTCCCCTGGGACCACAGCTCTCAGTGCCCCACCCCCCATCCTTGGAGGGCCTGGGTCCCCCCATCAGTGTTTGCTTTACCCTGGGGCTCCCGCCCACCTGTGCTCCAAATGGCAGCCACGCTGCGCAGGGCGAGGCGTGGACATGGGCCCAGCACGGAGGGTAGAAGCAGAGATTCCCTGGGCACACTGGGGACCTGGGGGTGCCTGAAGGGTGGCAGCAGGAGGGGGGCCTGCCTGCCACACAGCCCCGCGTGGCACCTGCCACAGAGCAAGGCTGATTGGAGAGACACGGTGGCAAAGACTTGGTCAGAACAAATCTAACACCGGCTCTCCTCCAGCGACCCACCCAGGGAAGCAGCAGGTAAAGATTTCAGGAGGCCGTGAGTGTGTGGGAGCCCAGACTGCGCCCCCTGCACCCCTAGGCCCTGTGGGAGGATCCTAGGCAGCTTTGAGGGTCCCTGAGCCAGGCAGGGGCCAGGGGGCCACTCACAAGAGCTGCCTGTGAGCAGCCCAGAAACTCAAGGACCCCAGCCTGTGGGTGGGGGTTCCACAATGAGACGCCCCACTCCAGGACCTCCCCAGGGCCCCGCCAGACCCCAACCATCTGCCTTGAGGCTACGGCCTCCAGCCCCCACCCCTCGAGCTACCCCTGGGGCGGTGGAGCACTAGCTAAGAGCAGGGCCCTCCCTTCCGGGTTCCCTCGGGGATCCACGTTCTCCCACTCTGCAGGGGCCTCCTCTGTACATCCCTGGCTCTCTCCTCTCCAGGCCGGAAGCTTGCCCGTTTCTGGGGCGCCCTCCCTGCCTAACCTCATTAGACTGTTCCAGTCTGTTTCCCAGGGCCCTGCTGGTCCTGCCGGGGTGGGCGGGGCGGGGCGGGTGGAGAACGGCAGGCACACTCACCCAGAAGCAGGTTCATGAGCACCTCCTGGCCGGCCAGCGTGCTGCTCTTCACCAGGCAGAGGATGGTACCCCCGATCCAGGGGATGCCGTGGCCGGTGATGCCGATGAGCTTGACCATCGAGCGGGCGCCGGCCCAGGACGCGGCCCGGCCGGCACACACCCCCAGCCTCTTGGACATGCAGATGTCGATGGCCAGCAGGGAGTTGAAGGCGATGCCCTTGAAGGAGGGGTTCAGCTGCATGCAGTCCTCCTCGGGCAGCTGCTGGGACTGGCGCCGCTCCCGGGCCCCGTCGCCAGGGGGTGGGGGCTGCGCCGAGGGGCCGGAGGCCTTCCTACCCGAGCTGCGGGGCTCCGGGGCCCCCTTGGGGGGCTGGTTCAGGGACAGGAACTCGGCCCGGTTGAGGACATTGTTGCGGTCCCGGGCACGGGCCCGGCTCTGCGAGGCTGGCATGGCGACGCTGACACCTCGAGGGCCGGTGCCAGCCGCGCTGCGAGGGCCTTCTCCCCGAGGCAAGCGTTGCCCCCGCAGCCGCCACCGCTCCCGGCCGCTCTGCCTTCTCCTCGGCAGCTGTTAAATATAGGGAGTGGGACCGCACATGGCTGTTTACCTCCGGCTGCCGCCGGGCTCCGAGGGACGTCAGTGCCAGCTGGGCAGCCAATCGAGCCCACCGACACGGGCCTGCGCCAATGGGGCCACCGGGGAGGCGGAGGAGGCCGTGGCTGCCACCGCTGCCTCAGGCCTGGGCTATTTAAATCTTCCAATGGCTCACTCCCAGGCTTTGGGGCACTCTGGGAAGTGTAGTCCTCAGCTGTGCTCCGGGCCTGAGGCCCAAAGAGTGGGCTCTGCACTAAGCCCTGCATTTACCAGCTTCCCTCTGAGCAGACCAGGGCCCTACAAGCCAGGCCTGCCTGCGCCTCGGGCCCCGGGCGGCTTGGACCTGGTCCCACGGACTGGGCCTCGGAGCCCAGGCTGAAGGCCTCTCCGGGCACCAGATGGAGTGGATGATGTCACTAAAAGCATCCTTTCGGGTCTGCTGGGACCAGGCCCAGCCCCTCCCCTCTGGGATAGCATTTCATTAAGCTGGCAGGCTGGCGTTTTTTTAATCAGTCTTGAATTGGGCTTCAGTGCATCACAGTCCAATGAAATGGCAATCGGTAAGATTGCTTTCCATTAGAAGGTCGTTCACATCCACGGGTTGGCAGTGGCTCTGCCCCTTGGAGGTAGCCTCCGTTTCGTGAAGGATGGGGCACTGGAGCAGCGTCAGGCAGCCCGGGAATAGTTACCAGGCCCCTGGCACGTGGCAGCAAAGGAAAGACCCCGTCCCTGTCCCCAGGGAGCTCACAGCTCGGACGTGATTGCACGTGTGCATACGTGGGGTGGGAACAGAACCGGTTCCAGGGATGGCCTGGTGCCGTGGAGGGTCGCCTGGGAGGAAGGGCAGGTGGAGGCCCCAGGCAAGAGAGAGCCTGTCCCAGGTGAGGCTCTGGGGGCCCACGGAGCTGGTGCATGGAGCGCAGGGGGCAAGAGGGGCTGCGAACCCAGAGAGGGCAGGCTGAGTGGCCCGGGGGAGGAGTCAGGCCTCCCCCACCCCCCACCCCAGGGCAACTGTGGGAACCCACAGTCTCTGCGGTCTTTCTAGCGCTGACTAAGCTGGGGCTGGAGGGGAAGCCACTGTTTGAGGGCGACCAGAAGGGTCAGGAGTGGATGCTGTGGTCTCACTATTCATAGCAGCCAAGGCCTATCTGCTCAGCTGGGATGGATGTGGGATCCAGTGACTCCCCTTCTGCTGTGGAGCCTGCCTGTGAAGCCTGCCCGCCCTGCAGCCTCCCAGGGACCAGGTGCAGAGCACCCCAAGGCCAGGAGGCTGCCTTGTTGGGGGGGCTCTCTGTGGCCACAGGGAACCAGCCCAGGAGCTCCAGAGTCAGGCAGATGAGGGGTGACCTGCGGCTCGGGCCACCAGCTGGCTGTGAGGCCTTGAGCAAGTCACTGGGCTCCTCTGGGCCTCAGCTGCTGCACCTGAACGTGGGAGCGACAGCACACACCTGCCAAGGCCTGTCGTGAGGTCGGTGACGTGATATTCGTGAACTGCTGAGCAGGGCCCCCGCCATGTCGCCAGCCTTCAGCACCGTGGGCTGGGAACGGACCTCCTTTAACCAACAAGGCACAGCTTCTGTCCCCTCCGAGCGCCCCCTTTGGAAGGGCCCAGCCCAAGGTCCCGCTCCCACCCCCTACCTGGTGGCACAAAGCCAGCCGCCAGGAGCCTGCAGTCTGGAGTTCCTTGCAGACTCCTTGGCATTCCTTTTCCAGAGCATTCCATTGAGATGCGGCCTCAGAGGAGGGTGTCGTGACTGTGTCACAGCCCACCCTCCTGGGTGCAGCGGGATGACATGCGCTGCCCCATCCCAGACCCCGGACAGACGTGTGCAGTCGCGTGCTCTGGGCACGTGGGTCAGGAGCAGTGCCTGAGCTCGCCACGTGCCTTAGCTCACGGACCGTACAGCCGGCCTTCCTGTGAAGTTGTGATACCGGCCCCATTGCACAGATGAGGATGCTGAGGCTCAAAGGCTGGAGGCCTCCAGCTGGAAAGCCCAGGAGAGGGGAGGTCCCTGAGGTGGGACACAAGGGCCTCACCACAGGAACCTGGACGTGCTTGCTCCGCTCCCCAGCAGGCACCCACCCCGGCTCCCCGCTGGCTGGCGCCCGTGACCTGGGCTGACTTCAGGGCAGGCAGAGGAGCCAGGCCCCAGGGGAGGCTATTAATACCCCGAGGCTTGTGTCAGCATCTTGGTCGGGCCAGAGCCACCCGCAGGCTCCGAGGGCTCCGTGCCGGGGAGGGCCCGAGAGAGGTTCCGAGCCGGCTCTGGAGTGGGGCGGCCTGGGTTCAACGCCTGGCTCGGCAGCCTCTGGCTCAGTGACAGCAGGCAAGTCCGCCTAGTCCTCCTGGCCCCTGTTGTGCCCCGGGGGGCAGGTGACAGGGTGGTGTGAAGGGCTTGCTTACAACCCACCTCTCCCTCTGGAAGGTGGGGTGGCCCTGTTCCCATTCTCAGGCGGCTGAGAAGGTGCCATCCCCGTGTGAACACCTGCAACAAGCCGCACGGTCCCACTTCTCGAGGGACCTGGGATTCCTTCATTCATTGGGTTGATGCTTTCATTGAGCTCTTCCTGCCGTCTTGCGGGGAGACAGGCTGGCTGCACATGCCTGGAATAACCAGCTAGAGTATAAAGCTGTATAATTTTACCAACTGCCTTATGGTTTCTTATGATCCAAATGTCTCGGGCTTGCTGCGGTAAATAGATACAAATAGATACAATAGATACAGATAATGCGAGTGTGAGCCTACTGCCTGGAGACGGTTAGTGCGAGGGGGTCAGGTGATAAAGGGTCCTCGCTCGTCTCATTTCCAATTCCTGAAATATTTTACAACCACCAAGAGTTACTTTAATAGTTTTAAAACTATATCTAGCCCTGACTGGTGTGGTCCAGCGGGTTGAGTGTCATCCCGCCAACCGAAAGGTCGCCTGTTCCATTCCTGGTCAGGGCACACGCCTGGGTTGGAGGCCAGGTCCCTGGCGGGGGGGTGTGAGATGGGCAACCCGTCGATGTCTCTCTCTCTTTCCCTCCCCCTCCCTTCCCCTCCCTTCCCCTCTCTCTAAAAGTAAATAAACTCTTTTTTAAAAAGTGTGACTATCGATATCTGTATCATATGTATACAGATGTGCATTTTAAATATGATTGTGTTACATGCCTTCTAAAAAATAACCTACCATTTTCACTGAACAAATAGGAACCTGGCCCTGTTTCCACGACAGCCTGTCATTTTTCGATGGCCGTGTGTCCCGCGGATGGACCACAGTGCGTGTGAGCAACCCTCCACCGTGGGACACCCAGGCTGTTTCCGCTTTGTGATCGTTAGAGCGGTTCTGGCGAGGCTGCCCTTGTTCACACAGGTCCCTGCGTGCCGAACCGCGTGCGCAGAAGTAGCTCACGCGGCCGGTGCCCGATGGGGCCGCGTGCTCGGGTGCGTCCCCATGGGATTGGAGGGGCAGCCTGCACCTCCCGCTTCAGTGCCCGGACCTGGGAGAACTCGGCAGGACGGCAGGCGCTTCCGGACGACAGAGCCAGTCCAGCTTTCCCACGTTAGGGGTGACGGAGAGCGGCGGCCACACGGCTGGGACGTGGGCTGGCTGACCCGAACTCTGAGCCCGCGGGCTGTCTTCCCGGCCACGTGTCCCACAGCTTCTCCGTGCCCTGCCTGCTTGTCACTCGTCACTCACTCACTCATGGAACACCTTGCAGGCTCGCTGCGTGCCAAGCCCCATGCTAGGACCAGCGACAAGTGCGAAGATGACTGAGGTGGCGCTGTGCCTGCAGACCACCTGTCCCCCTGAACCATGGCCCCCCGGGCCCTGGCCCACAGAGCCTTCCTGTTCCAGCACAGTCCGCCGCCAGAGCGGGGCGCAGAGCGGGGCACAGAGACTCGCCAGGCAGGAGGCAGGGCAGGAGGCAGGGCAGGAGCCGGGCTCCGGTCTCAGCCCGAAGCCCTCGTCCCCACGCGCTCGGCGCGCTGCCTCTCTCGAGAGTAGGGGAGGTTTTCTGACAGCTTTGTGGGGCCTGGGGCGCTCTGCACATCACAGGCGCTGGGCACTGTCTTCTCGAACGCACGGGGAGCCTGCCCGCTGCTCCTGAGCACGTGGACCGAACGGCACCTTCACTGGTGCTTCCCTCTCGCTCTGGGCCAGGCTGGGAGCTGCGCGCCTGTCCCTCGACTGTCACAGCAGTGTCACAGGCGGGCTCTAAGTCCCCACTGCACAAATTCCGACACCGACGCTCAGAGGCAAAGGGATTCTCTCTGGGCAACCGAGTGAGCCGGTGGGGTACCCTGGGGCTCAAACATCACCCCAACATCCCTTACCCTCTCTGCTCTTTTCCTTGGCCTGTGTCTCTTCTAACTCGACGCTCAGTTACTCGCTGTGTCCGAGACCTGTGTCTTCCTAGCAGTGTCAGCCAATGGGCGGAGACTGCTGTCTCTGTCCACTTATGATCCCGTAAGTGAACAGTGCCTGGCACACAGTAGGTGCTCAGGAAACATTTCCCGAGTGAACAGCTGTCTGATCTAGAGTCTGGGCTCCGATCTATTGCAGACGTCGGCATCAAGGGCCCCTGGCCAAGAGGAGGAGGGTTAATTGGGGGCAATGACCCCAGAACGGAAGGGGAGGGGAGCCGGTGAGATGCTCCGCTCTGGGCAGCTGGCCCCGGGGGAGGCACGGCTGGAGGGCGCTGGGGGAGGGACAGTGCAGGGTCTCCTGCCAGGATGGGGCGGGAGCCCTGTGCAAAGCACTTTTCATCACGTCCTCCCCACCCCAGGAGGCCCGCCCGGATCGCTTTCTCAGTTTGAATTTCTAAGGCGGCTCTTGGGTTATTTCGGTCGGGAAACCTGATCCTTCGCTGGGTTTATTTTAGCACCTTGGAGAACTCCCAGTGCCGCACCCGATCCCGGCCACGCCCACCCTGCCGACTTGCGGCGGGGCGGTGGGGGCGGCGAGCGCGCGGGGCGTCCTCCCGTGTCGCCTGCGCGCGGATCCTCACCCCACGATGCTGGGTTTGGGGGAGCACGGGGGGCACAGGGGGGCACGAGAGGCAGCCAGGAGAGCAGGCCCAGCTGAGCACACCCCAGCTCCGCCTGCCTGACCTTGGGACTCCGAGGACCTCAGCTCCTCCTCAGCAGGGAGGACCGTCGGAGGGGAGGGCGGTTCTCGGAACTCTGGTTCTGGAGGCTGTGATGGGGAAGCCGGGCCTAGCAGCAGAGGGTCCTGGGGCCCCGGAGGGTGCCCAGGTAGGGGTCGCCCTGTGAACCAGGCTGGGACAAGCCGCCCCTCACTGGCTCTTACCAACCTGATTTGGCCTCGGGTCTCTCCCTCCACCAGACACCTTAAAGCAACCCAGTCCGAAAATAACGCCAACACACCTACACGCGCAGGCGCAGACATGCGCACTGTCACACGCACACACTTGTGCATCGCATCTACTCACACCCACAAACGCGCTTGCCTACATCACACACACAGCCACACATCTGCATGGACACACACTTACCCTTATCCAGACACGCTCATGCATGTGCACCCTCAGACACATGTGCACACACATCGGCATGCACACTCAGACCCACAGCTCATACAAGCCCTCACAGAACCAGAACACACTCAAACACGCGCCTCCGCACTTACACACACTCATCCAGACCCTCGCACAATGCACACACTGCCGCTCACGATATACACCCACTCAGTCATCTCCCCCACGGCCCTGCACACCTCACACCCCTGTGGACACACCCATGGACAGGCAGACACACACTTGTGGGCACACACACTTACCTGGGCACACTCCACACATTACACACCACTGACACTCGTGCCCTTACACACAGAGACATGCAGCCTCACACTGTCCCCCACACTCGCACCCTCGTTCACTCTGACCTCCTCTGACACACTCATTCACACCCCCCAACACCCTGCCACCCTCCTCTCTCCGAGCTTAACGCTGGCCACCCGCACATCGGGACGGCTGACTCACATGAGTCCCGATGTGCCTTGATCGATACTTATAACCGTTTGAGTATGAAATTGCACCTATTTATTATTCATGGTAATTAATGCCTCTATTCATCATTCCTGGAGTCATTCCTCGACGTCTCTCTGGCCACAAGGATGCGAGTGCCGTGGGGACCACGCCTGTTGCCTGTCCTGGCCCTGGCTGTGTTCCCCAGTGTCTTCTGAGCCCCTGGCACAGAACAGGGGCCAGTCAGCACTGAGGAAAGTGCCAGTGGTTGAGGGATCGTGTCCTCCCGTGGACCACACTCTGAGCTCCCAAGTTGCCACCAGGGATTCTGGGTAGGGATTGGGGCTGTGCATCCCTACCCCCACTCTGTCCCATTCACGGGTGCTGCACCGCAGAGGGTCTGGGGAGACTGTGGTCGGAGGGAGGGGAGGGGTCCAGGGGAAGCTGTGAGGGTCCCTGTGGTGCTGGGCACCTCTCCAACAGAGGTCCCCTCCTCTGCCCTGCAGACAGCAGTGCTTCTCGCGCACGTGCATTCATCCCGAGACCCCCACATGGCCGAGACAGCCGCGGGTCTGTGCCCAGTGCACGCGGGGCTCCGGGAAGTGCCGAGCAGGAAGGGGCCGCCAGAGCCTTGGAGGACCGATGGGCCAGGGTCTGCGCGTGTGAGCTGAGCCCGTTCGGGCCCTCTGTCTGTCGGGGCTGGCTCTGGGGAAAGCCGGTCCTCGGCTCAGCGGGTCCATGGGTGCTGCCTGGGCCTTTTCCCTGCAGAGCCCACCCTCCAACTAGCCCAAGACGAAGCATCACGGAATGGGCAGGCGGCTCTGGGCCCAAGCTTAGGGACAGGGGCCTTCAGTTTTGGGAGAGCCCTCACCCTCTTCCGGCGCAACTTGCCGGAGACAGGGCTTTGGTTCCTTCGTCACTCGGAGGGGCTGGGGTGGCACATCTGGAGGAGGAGGTGACCGGGCTTTGGGCTTGGCCAGATCTGGACAGGGATTCAGACCTGAAAAAGCCACTGTCCCCTGACCCCTGGGTCTCTCTGTCTGTACAGCCCACCTCCTGGGGTCAAGGTGAAGGGTAAAGGGGACAGTGCTCGCTCAGGCAGCACCTAACACACAGTGGGGACGTTACCACTACCCTCACAAACCCAGGCCACGCCCAGGCCCACAGGGAGCAACATCCTTCGCCGTGGGCACCCAGGGGACCTGTCCCCAGGAAATAGTCTGCAGGGACTCGGCCGCTCAGCGAGTGGGTCTAGGCCCTGGCCTCTGTCCCTTTATGTCAAATGAGAAAGACGTGCTGCTCAGCACATGTTGATGGAGCACTCATGTCCTTGTCACCAGGGCAGTGTCCCCGCCATCAAGGGGACACCCTGGCTAATGAGTCTGCTTTGTTCCAGGGGCTGATAGTGTTGGGGGATGAGACGGACACCCCAACATTTAATACCTCACCTGAACAGCATACTACGTGTCTGATGACAAGGGAGGAGTAGGTGGCCGTGGGGCGCCCCAGGGGAAGATGGTCGGTGGAGACCGTGGGTGCCTGGCAGGGAGGCTGCTGTGGGCTGAGGGGCCAGGGAAAGCATCTTCCCTGGAGTGGAAATTTCCATGGGTCCTTAGGAGACCCATGCCGTCTGGAGTGCCGCAGTCTGGCAGTCAGCAGATGATGAGAGACCCCCTGCCTCGGTCTCGGTCAGCGGGACCAGGAATAAGCTACCGACTAGCCGAGCCAGACAGGGAAAGCCCGTCCCCAGGCCAGGCGAGGGCCACGGCAGTGAGCAGGGTGAAGGCAGGGGTGTGGCGGCTACAGTGAGACAGTTCCTTCAGCCTGAGCCGGGCTGGCGTTTGACGGGTCACTCAGCCTGGCTGACCCTGCATCAGAGAAGAAACCTCAACGTGGCTGGAGTCCCCACTCCTCTGGGCCCCCCCCACCAGCATACCCTGGGAATGGCCAGAACCACCCGCCCTGGGCCTGGCTTCGGGCACCTTTGGAAGTGAGAGTGGTGGTGCGGGGGACATGGCTCTAAGGTGGCTGCAAGGTCTTTCGATGTCACAGACTACCTGGACTTTCCCAGGTGAGGGTGAGGGTATGGCTTAAGGGTGCATAGGGAGGTTCACAGCTATGCCCTCCCCCTACCATGTCCAGGCTCAACCCCCTTTTAAACCCTGCACTCAGACCACCAGGTCCCAGTCAGCTGGGACGCATGCCAGGTGGGGCCTTGGGCAAGTCTCCCAGCTTTGGATTCCTGCTCTGGGAACGCACAACGTAGGCCTCCTGCCCAGGGTGGCTGATGGTGGCGGAATGCAAGCTGTACAGCTCGGGCCCAACAGGCTTGACCACCTGCCAGGGAGCCCAGTGGCCCAGCACAGAGGGAGCAACCCAGGGACCCTCTCCCCAAACTCATCTACCCCGACCTTCCCAGCCCTGGAGCCTACTAGAATCCTGGCACCTCCTCCAACCAGGCACGGCCCTGGTGGGGCCTGGAACAGCAGGGCAGTGCGGCTCTTCCCCGCGGGCCCTGAGACCCGGAAAGCCTGGGAGTTCAAAGGGCATAGGGAGCAGCCCACCTGGACCCGAGGCACAAGTCGAACTACACTACCCAGAATTCCCCGGGCTTGCCAGAAAGGAAATGTCGTTTCTGCACGGAGGGCTCAGCTCTCCCAGCAGCTGCAGAGAGGGAGTGCGAGGGGGGCGAGGGGGAGAGGATTATCGGGGGGAGGGCGGGCGGTGCGGGGAGCGAGGGTGTAGAGCAGGGCGGGCGGCAAGGAGGAGGCGGCGCCCGCCGCTGCCGCCTGCGGACTGCATCCCCGCGGGGCCGGCGAGCGCGGGCGGCGGTGCCTGCGTGCGCTGCGCTGCGCGCCGGCCGGCGGCTGCGGGCGGACGCGGGTCCAGGCCGGCGCAGGGGCTGAGTTTCTGCAAAGTTTGACCTGGTTGCCTTTCCGATGCTGCTGCAGAGCGAGGCAGCGCCGGGCGCACCAGGCGGCTGCGGCGCGGCGGCGGGGCTGAGCGGCGACAGCACGCTCAAAATGATCATAAAATAAAGGAGGCGCGCGGGGTGGGGGCGAGAGAGCCCCAGCCTCAGCCCTCCGCCCCCGACCATCCCCCTCAGCAGCCCCGAGCTAGGAGGACGTGGGGGCCGGGGGCGCCCCCGCCGGCCCCAGACCCTAGTAGAGCCAAAGGACACTGCCCCGGGAAGGGGGTGGGGGTGCCCGCAGCAGGGTCAGAGGCGGCCAGAGGGCGGCGGCCGGGGCACGCGGATTGGCCCGAGGGGCAGGTGAGTGGCCGACACCGCCCGGGTGGGGGCGTGCGCGCCAAAGTTGCCCCGCGGCGGCGAGCGCGCCGGACGCGCGGGGACTCAAGGCCGATCGCGGCTGACGAGTGGGGGACAGAGGCGCCCGATGCGGTGGGACTAGGGCACTGAGCCCTCCGAGGGTCGGGGGATCCCGGCCCGAGAAGGGGGCGCGCGCCCGGTCAGACTGTCCTGCAGGGGTGACACTGCGTCCCTAGGGGGCCGGAGGGACCCTGGCTGGGGAAGGAGAGCTGGCGGCGAGGCGGCGGGCGTAGTGCCAGGGCCGGCAAGTCCACGCGGCCCACTGCAGTGCCAGCCTATCGCCCCCCCCC
>CM052540.1:3405865-3489226 GCA_028533065.1 Trachops cirrhosus
GGGACAAAAACGGCTGCTCACCTCACAGGATGTGGTGGGCGTTCGGAGGCCAATTGACGCGAGGCGCCTGGAGCAGTACCTGGCACACAGTAGGTGCTCGGGAAGTTTGAGCTACTGACGCTGGTGAGCAAGCCCCGAGCCTCGGCCTCGTCACAGGCAAGGTGGCTGTGGCGCTGTCCTCGCAGGAAAGGGCACAGGGCTCCGCACGCAGCCAGGGGCCTGCCCGGCGTCCGCTGCTCCTGACCTCACAAGCGGACGCTGAGTAGCTTTCTTCCCTGCCCCAGTTTCGGCGGAGACGTGGAGGGCCAATGACGCAGCGTCACTCGCTGCTGCCGGGCCCGCACCTGGTACCTGCACTGGTGTGTTGAGGGGCCCGGGACCCTCTGGCCAGCTCGCGTCCAATCCCTCCCTCCTCGGGGGTGTGGAGGAGGTGAGACGGATTCGGGGGGAGCCCTCTTCCTCCAGGGCAGGTTGTGGGTTCCCTCACTCCAACCCCATGTTCCTCGTTATAAAAACAAAATAAACCCTCCCGGGGTTTCATGGGATTGCACTGAATCTGGAGACCGACTTGGAGAGAATGGGCAGCATCGAACCTCCTGATTCATGAGTATATATGCCTTCACTTAGTTAGGCATTCATTTTTTTTAAGACTTTATTTATTTATCTTCAGAGGGGAAGGGAAGGAGAGAGGGAGAGAAATATCAATGTATGGTTGCTTCCTGTGCATTCCCTGCTGGGAACTGGCCTGCAACCCAGGCATGTGCCCTGACTGGGAATCGAACCGTGATCTCTTGGTTCACAGGTCCGCGCTCAATCCACTAAGCTACACCAGCCAGGGCAGGCATTCATTTTTCTTAAAGATTTTATTTATTTATTTTTAGACAGAGGGAAAAGGAGGGAGAAAGAGAGGGAGAGACACGTCAGTGTGTGGTTGCCTCTCATGTGCCCCAACTGGGGACCTGGTCGGCAACCCCGGCACATGCCGACTGGGAATCGAACCGGCGACCCTTTGCTTTGCAAGCTGGTCCTCAATCCACTGAGCCACACCAGCCAGGGCTGGTTGTCCTTCTAATATCTGAAGAATCTGTAGTGATGTGCGTTCTCACTCCTGACATTGGTGATCGGTTTCCCACCCCTCCCCCGCCCAAATCAGTCTGCCTAGAGGTTTATCAATGTAATCGATTTCTCAAAGAACCAGCTTTTGGTTTCATCACTTTTTCTCCTTTTTCTCTTTCCCTGTTTTCTGTTTTACTCATTTCTGCTCTGATCTTTACTATTTCCTTTCTTCTGCCCTATGTTTCATTACTTTTCTTTTTAAAATATAGGCATTTTAATGCTGTGACGTTTCCTCTAAGGGCTGTTTTAGCACCACAAGTTGTGATTGGTTACCTTCATTTTTCAGTTAAAAATATTTTCCAGTTTCTTTTAAAATCTTCTTTGAGCCCCAGCTGGTGTGGTTCAGTGGACTGAGTACAGGCCTGTGAACCAGAGGGTTGCCGGTTCGATTCCCAGTCAGGGCACGTACCTGGGTTGACAGCCAGGTCCCCAGTAGGGGGCGCACGAGAGGCAACCACACATTGATGTTTCTTTCCCTTTCTTTCTCCCTCCCTTCCTCTCTCTCTAAAAATAAATAAGTAAAATCTTAAAAAAAACCAAAATCTTCTTTGACTCGTGAGTCACACAGAACTGTGATATACAGCTCTCAAGTACTTGGGGATTTTCCAGATATCTTTCCATTACGGATTTCTGATTTAATTCCACTGTGGTCCGAAAGCATACTTCAGCTTGATTTTTTCTTCTCAACTGTACCGAGACTTGCGTTAGGACTCAGAACACGGTCTCTCTTGTGTCTGCGTACACCTGAGAAACGCACACACTCTGCAACACCCTGTCGGGTGGGCGGCGTGTTCCGTAAACACCACCGGTCGGGTCCGGGCTGGTTGAGTGCTCCGTGCTCTGTGGTCTTGCTGACTTTCTATTTCCCACTCCGATCACTTGTTAATGCTTAGGAACGGCCGCATACGCGAAGATAAAACACTTACCCCAAGTGTGACCGTGGACGTGCCTCTGGGCCGGTGACAGAACTGCACGAGCTGGCCCATCATGTGCATCCTAAGTCGGATGCCGAGAAAGACTTCACCCCCGGGCGGCCGCCTCGTCCGCTCTGGAGCGCGAACAACCAGCAGAGCACGGCCTCGGGCCCGAGACACGCTCGCCTTGGCTGCTCGGGCACAGCCGTGGAGGAAGGAGTGCGGGACCGTGTGCGCAGTGCGGGAGAGAGGGCTCGGGGCGGGGGTGCGGCGTCCTGCTCTCGTCCTGGTGGGTGCCGGCGACCACGCCAGCTTCACGTACGGCATCTCATCCGATGTCCGGCAGATCCGGATGGCTGTATTACTGTCCCCGCTTTTTACGGATGGGACACGGGGCTCAGAGAGGTCAGTGACCTGCCTGAACTCCGGCCGCTGGGACGGGACTGAGGCCACTGGCTCTCACCGATGAACAACTCACTGGGCTGACTCGCGTCCTCCCCGCTTTGGGTCTCCATTCTCTGTATTCAGGGGGGAAATCATTCAGAGAAGCTGGGTTTCTCTGATGCCTGCTGTGGTCGGCTTTGCCGTGAGCCTGGGCCACCGAAGGGACCGCCTGCTCCCCGGACGCACGGTGTGCGGCCACGACACAGCGCACTTGGGGAGCAAGGCCTTGGGTGAGGAGTGTGTGGCTGCCACAGCCAGACCCACCGCCCGTGAGGAGAAAGCTCGACGCGCGTGTGAGCCGGTGTGTGTGGGCCGGCGGGGGGCCACGTACAAGAAGTACGACCCGTCGCAGCGATCAGCGCCTTGGGACGATGACACGGGCCCCTGGGTCTGTGACGCTGGCAGCCCAGTGGCAGAGTCTGAGCACCACCGGGCCGGAACGTCTCAGAGACGGTGTCTGTGTGTGTCCAGACGCGGCTCGGAATGAAAACAGAAGACCCCAGAGACAAGAATCGGAGGTCAGCCAGGTCAGAGGCCCGAAGCCTGAGCGGGAAGAGGGCCCAGGTCTGGAGTTGGCTCAGAGCCACTGTTACCCCTCGACAAACAGGAGGGTGCGCGGGAGTTCTGGCGCACCGGCAAACCACTGCGTGCAGAACCTTGTAACGTACCTACGAGTTTCGTTTCTCTATGCTGGGGCGAACCCGTTCCCTGAAACACAGAGACTGGAACTGACTCCAACACGAATACCCCAAGACTTGAGAGTTCTAGATGCTTCTGACAGCAGGGGCTGGTGACCACAGAGCTGTCCGTCAGCTCACGCAGGCCCCTCTGTCAGCTGCAGCCTGTGACTCAAATCCGGCACGCCGGCCCTTCCTGCTCCTCCCGCCCCCTACCCCTCGGCCGGCTGGGCAGCTGGTGTGAGTCACGTGCGTGGCTGTTCTCACCTGCAGGAAAAGACACCAGCAGACAGGACGGGAGGCAGGCGGCCCTTTCCCTGGGGCCGGCCCTGCGCCCTCCTGGGCCACAGGCAGAGGCCGAGGGGGAAACCAGGGGAGGGATCTTTCAGCCCGAGGCCCTGTCCCTCCCCCAGGGGTCCTGTCCTGAGGTGAGGGTCCTGTGGTGTGTGCTCGTGCAGAGGGCCCTGCGGCTTGTCTGCTTGGGCTGGGCCGCTGCAGCTACCGGCTTCTCTCTGGGAAGCCTGGTGAGCTGCCTGCGAGACAGGCGTGACCGTGACGGTGCCCGACAGTGCCCAACGCAGCCCTGTGCCCTTT
Organism: Trachops cirrhosus; assembly: GCA_028533065.1. Taxonomy (NCBI): domain Eukaryota; kingdom Metazoa; phylum Chordata; class Mammalia; order Chiroptera; family Phyllostomidae; genus Trachops; species Trachops cirrhosus. The sequence continues at coordinate 3,409,611 of CM052540.1, forward strand.
GCACACCTGCCCTGTGAGCTGCGGCACTGGCCCTGTGTCAGCCTGGGCCAGATGCTACAAGTGGTCCCGGCTGGTAAGCGTCAGGAGGACAGCCCTGTACTCAAGTCCCTGCCTCCCACCATGTGGCACGGACAATGGACCTGGCTGCAGCTGGCACCTCCACAGCCCGAGGAGGACCAGGGGGCCATCGCCATGAGGTTGCCTGGGTGGAGCCAGCCTGGGCAGGGAGCGCTGCAGCCAGCCCCGGGTCTGGCTCTGACTCGGGCCTGGCTGTGGGGCCCTGGTGTGACCGGCTGGCTCCGTGCCCTTGAACCTTCAGGAAGAGCCTTGCCCCCACCCCCTTGTCATCTCCTGCTGGGATCTGGCTTTTGAGGAAGTCCTGGTTTCTCTCTGGGAAGTCATTCAAGGGTGGCATTCATCCCGCAGTTCCTGCCTCTTGCTGTCCTGGCGCCAGCAGGAGCCGGGGACAGACAAGGCCGACATGGTCTCTGTCCCCACGGGGCTGATGGGGGAAGGGGTGGACTCGACCAACCAACCAACCAACCAATGACACAAGTAATTAACACTGTGTCGTGGGCCTCCAAGTGGCAGCGCGGGAGGACAGGACGAGAGGGTGGACCTGAGCTGCGCAGGTGGCTCGGAAGGTGCGGGGGTGAGGGGCGCGATCCCCAAGCTCTGCGCCACAGGCAGGGTCACGGGAAGGCGAGCTGGCAGGCCGTGTGTGGGGGAGGGGCCCCAGAGGGAGAGGCGCGTGCAGAGGGAGGCAGGAGGGGCCGACAGGGGACCGAGGGCCATGGTAAGGATCCCCAGGTGGAAGGCCGAGCCTAGGAGGGCCGTGGCAGCCGGCCCGGCGAGGGTTGGGAGATGGGGCCCCAACAGCGCTGAGGGGCCTGAGTGCAGAGGTGAGCTCCCCTCGCTGCCGTGTGCCACCCTGGGCTCCTGACTGCTGCCCCCCCAGCCCCCCTCACCCCGCCCGGCACAGACTCTTTGCAGCTGCCGGTCAAGGGCTGAAAACAATGTGGAGAATCTCCGGCGGGGGCTGCGGAACGGACGGGGTTCTATTTATACGCAGACAGGGGTGGAACAATGGAGCACCAGCTGCCCAGTGGGTCTGTGGCTGGACCTCCTGTGGGACCCTGGGAAACCTCAGGGCCAGACCCCGGAAGAGACAGTGGGGGAGGGAGGGGGTCAGACAGCCAAAGGGCGCGGAGCCAGCTGCTTCCTCCAGACCCATCACCTTCACCAGAAAGCGGCCAGCAGGCCCGCCTGTGCGTGGTGCGTCCCGCCCGGGCTAAACAGCCTCTGCCCTGCCTCCCCGGGGTGGTGGCTTAGACAGACGGTGACCGAGGACAAGGCTGGGGCCAGCAGAACGGGGACGAATGACTACACAACAGGCGAACGTCTGCTGTGGCCCGTGTCCAGGGTCAGCCGTCTGTCACAGGGCGGACAGGACTGCTGTGTGGGCGGGGCTCGGCAGCGGGGTGGCTCGGCCAGGGGCCTTCCTGCTGCCCCGCCACCTGGCCCGAGACTCGGCAAACGCCGCTTCTCTCGGCCTCACGCTCTCGTCCAAGCACAGGGGTTGGGGTCTGGCTCATGGGGGGGCCCGTGAAGATGTCTGGGAAGCACTTAGGGCAGATGGTACCCGACACCCAGTACCCCCAAGGAATGACCGCTACTAGCACAGTGGGGGGGAGACCCCTGGACGCCGAGGGTGGGGTGCTGACCGCCCGCCACGGCTGACATCAGCTCCCCGGAAACTCGGACCCCCAGCGGAGGCCCTCACACGGCCCGCAGCGCACGGCCGCCTAGCCCGGTGTGAGTGAGCCCGCGCAGGTCCCGCCTGAGCGGCTCAGGGCTGGCGGTGCAGGCGGGAGGTGGGGATGCTTCTGCCGGCGACGCCAGCGACAAAGCCGTTCCCGGGGCGGGTTCCAAGGAAGCTGGTGCCAGCCGGACGGTTCCAAGGTCAGGGAGACGGGCAGGTGGCAGGCCGTTTCACGCTACTGATTTACAGAGCGGACACGCCCGTGGCAGACTCAGAGGAGGCTTCAGCGGAGAGCGATCAGGTTCCCTTCCGTCTGCCCTCGCCCCAGTCCAGGTGACCGGGGAGCCTTTGGTTCCGGCTGAGAACGGACCTCCCACAGGAAACGCTGTGGACACGGCAGGGGTGAGGCCATCACCATCTCAGTCCACCTGCTGTTGTCCACACGTGAGTGATGAAGGGATGGCAGGTCGGGCCACGAGGGCAGGGGGAGGGAGGGACTGATACCCGCCCTGCGTCCCGCCCGGCAGGGACGCAAGGATGAGGAGCGTGAGAGCCGGCAGATGCTCCGCGGCACCCACGGGCTGCCCCCGTGAGAAGCTGTGGGCGGGAGGCCGGGGCGGATGGACTGGGGAGAAAGACAAGACCGGGAGCCAAGCTCGGCGGGACATGGGGACACTGCTCCTGCTCCTGCAGACATTGTCACCAAGCACGCAGGGCTGACCGAGGGCGGGGGCCAGCCCTGAGGCGGCGTTCAGAAGCTGTCTGAAAGGGGAGGTGACAGCCCACCTGTGCTTTCGTGTGCTTTTGGAGCGGGTGCCCGAGGAGCAGCTGAAGTTAAACTCCCTGCCTTTAACAACGGCAGGGAGACCCCGTCCCCAGGGTTACTGACAAGTACGTCCGTGGGAGTCAGCCTTTCTTGCAGATGCTGGGGGATAATGTTCCTAGCGATGTGGTCCAGGGACCACCTGCGGAGCGCGCCAGAAGGCCCGACTCAGCTCTGCTCAGGCGGAGTCTCAAAGCGAGCCGTCCCGTGTGCGCGTCAGCCCGCCGCACTTCGGCGCTGCTGCGTAAGGGCCCTGCGACCCCTCGACCGGCTGGACCATTTTCCACGGTGCAGGGCAGGGCCTGCACGGTGGGAACAGCCCCGATTAGTGAGAGCCTCCTCCCAGCCCGGCGCTCTACATGCACGCCCTCTAGTCCTCACAACCACCCCGCGAGACGGTCCCGCCTCCGTCTCCCGAGGGGGAAGTCCTCCTGGCACGAGGCAGCCCTGCGCCGGGTTCTGGGCTGGAGCGAGCGAGGGTCCGGGTCTGGACGGACCAGGCCCTGCGGGGACGGAGAGCAGAGCTACAGGTGAGCATCTCCGGGTGGGGCGGGGTGGGCCGGGGCAGCACCGAGGGGACCGCTGCTCGGGCACATCGGCACGCAGGGGACACGCACACACCCACCGTGCCAGTGGGCTCTTCCTGTCCCCGAGAAGCCCAATTCACGGCCTCTACCACCGTGCTGCCGCCGGAACCACCACTGGGGACGCTCGGCGGCGTGCGCATCCAGGAGAGCCAAGCGCAACGCGGCCCAGCTCGCTCAACCGCCTCCCCCCCTTCCCTGCCCGCCCGGGCTTTCACACGCAGGCGCGTGCAAGGCCCGCTGCGGCCGCCTCCTCCCGCTGCGGCCCCGCTCTGCGGGAGCCGGTGGGGTGGGGGCGCCTGCTCCTCACGGCGACCCTCCCGTGCACCCCAGCTGCGCCGCTCCGCCCGGGCCTCACCTCCTGGGAGCTTGGGTTTCGGGGGCTGCGTGCAGGCTGTGCTGAGATGACCCCTGCCTCCTACCAGTGGGACTGGCCCCAAAAAAGGAGCCGAGAGGGGCTCCTGCTCCTGCCCGCATTCCCGGGCGCAGCCGCCGACAGGGCGTGGGGGGCCTTATCTGGCCGAGCACAGCTGATATGGCCTCGTGGAGAGATGCCACCTCCATGGAGGATTAAGGCAGAGAATTTGAGGTCAAGGGTTTAGGCCGAACCAGCTTCTATTTATAAAAAAGAGCCTCCGGGAAAACAGACAAGCAGGAGACGGGGCTGATCGGCGTGATGGCTGACGGGATGACACTCGGAGACAGAAGCCACGGGTCACGTGACCCCGACAGCGAGGGCCCCCGTCAAGAGCTTTCCCATCACAATCCAGGCCCCTGCGTCTGGAGACGGCCCCGCGGAGCTCTCCGGGGACGGGTGGCCCTGCGCCTGGCCTTGCGTGCGTCTCGGGGCCCGCCCTGCCCCACGGCCGGGCTCACGTGCGACGGGCACAGGCTCTCTGCCCCACCGGGACCAAAGCTGTCTGAGGCGGCCGTGAAGGCAGCACGCACAGGCCTCGCTCTCTCTCGGAAACCCCGCAGAGCAGCCTGAGTCGCCCGGGATGCCCGTGGGCCTCATTCCGGGGCAGGGCGCCCCGCAGCCTGAGCCCAGCAGCCTGCCCACGACACTCCTCTTCGGACAAGTGGGGAAAGCACGGACCTCAACGCCTGATTTGAGTCCACGTGGCTGGAAGCCACGGGACGGGGGCTGGGTGGCCGGCACCAGCCCAGCGGGAGCAGCATGCCAGGCTGCGGCACGGGGCGGCCTCAGGGAGACCTGCCCTCATGGGAAAACCGTGCGGAAAACCGTCACTAAAACACGTCAGGACACACCTTCCCAACGTGTCCAGCTCCAGACAGCTGTCCCTCCCGGCGCTCCTTGCTAATGACCCGAGCTGAAGCAACTGGCACGTTCTGGGCCAAATTCCTGCGCCACCCACTGTGCACGGGACCGCCTCTGCTGGTCAGTAACCGTCACGTCATCGGCCTAAGAATCGAAATATGCCCCAAACCAAAACCCCGTGCGTCAGGCGCTGCAGTGAGCCCGGGCATGGGGTCCGGGCCAGCCCAGCCAGCGCTGCTGCGGTGTCTGGGAGTAGCCCCGCGTCCTCTGCCCATGGGCCTCCCGGGGCGTCTGCACTGTGGTTAACGGAGGGCCAGGCATGCGTGCCGGCGTCACTGTCACTTACTGGACAGAAAGGCTGTCTTGCCATCCGCTGCCCACCCCTCTCCAGAGCGGAAGGCGTCAGCTGCAGCGCACAGCCCTGGGGCCCGACGAGAAGGGCAGCCGGGCCCTTCCGCGGACACCTTCCCGGTACACTCCGGGCCTGCCTCGCAGCTGCCTGCACCCCTCGGGGCTGCGCCAGCGCACCTCCTCCCCGCCACCCAATCGGAAGTGGGCACCCGACGGCCTGGCACCAACTGCCAGGCGACGATAAGCCGGCACTCGGCCCCTTCCCTGTGAGGAGAGCCCCGGGGCCCGAGGAGGCAGAGAGGCTGGGCCCCACTACCCTGCCGCAGGCCGAGGGGTGGCCGCAGTTGCTCAGCCACGGGGAGGAGCAAACCCCTCTCCTCGGCAAGACTGAAAAAACCCACTTACGTCTGTGTGCAAACAAATCAAATGGTTTAATGGCGGGGGTGGGGGTGGGTTGGGGAAACAACCGGGAAGCGTCTGAAGGCTCCGGTCCCGCCGCTTCTTCCTGGGGGTGTTGGTGAGAATGTCCACGTGAAAGGGCGGCTTCGGCGCTGCCCAGTGAACAGGAGCTGGGCAGGCAGCTGGGCACAGGGACTGGGAGGAACATGACACCCGCTCAGCTCCTCCAGCCACCGAAGCCCTGGACAGACCTGCAAGGAAGCCAGGGAGAGGGGCGGGTCAGCCCCTGGGCTCGCGCAGCCCCCGCGGCTCACACTGCAGGCTCTGCGTTTTCACCGTCACACGACCGCGTGACGACCAAAAGCTGAGACTGGCCGTGGGCCCGGCACCCACTGGAAAGGCGTCGCTCGAGTCCTGCCTTCCGGCCTCTGCCCACTGGGAGGCCCGTCCCTCTCTCAGGCGTGGCCCTGCAGGAGGCTTGGCCTGGCACCGCCCGCCACGCCCCTGCCGAGGTCGGCAAAGCCACAAAACCCCAAACCTGCCGCGGAGCCCCCGAGCTGCCAGGACAAGCCTTCAAAACGGGAAGTGCGCACCAACAGAGCACTGGCTGGCACGGCGTCCCCACGCACCGCCCACGCCGTCACCCCCGCTCGGTGCCTCCACACTGGAGATACTCACGAGTTAGAGGATCCGAAGGTGAACCCTGGGAAGACAGGAAGGGTGACGTTAGGACACACACGCGCTTGGAAGACAGGTGCACCTGCCGCCCTCTCCCCGGCCTCCGTGAGGACACCAGCCCTCCCGCGGGCCCCGCGGGCGGTGAGCAGTCTTCAGGTTGCTTCGAGGGCTCTTCCCCCCTCCCTGCAGGTGCGGGCAGAGGCTCTGGGGGGTCCCTGCGCGCCCACTTCTGCAGCAGCAGCAGTGCCGGCCCCCGCGCCTCCCGAGTGGGTCGCAGAGGCAGAAGCAGCACATACACGCCCGCCGTCGGGACAGGCAGAGCGTCAAACAAGGGAATGACATTTCCTGAAGTTTCTACATCTTATTTTTTGTTTGCTGGCTTGGGTTTTTAAACCAAGATCTAGTAAGATGATTATTTTGGGTTCCCAAATCTTGAGAAAAAAAGCCACCCAGTCATTTCTTTGGTGAGGGAAGGCGTCACGCCATGAGCCCAGTTGAACTCTGCAAAAGACAGCTTGCCCTTCGAGCACCCGCAGCCTTTAGAGCGCTGCCCGAACGCCCGGTAAACAGCACTCATCTCTGGGCAGGGGTGGGGGGCACCCGCCGAGGGACGGCGGGAGGGCCCCGCGCGGAGCCCCACCTGCCTACCTGCTGTGCCCGATCCGAAGCCAGAGAACCCCGCGCTCTGGGTGCCGAAGCCCGAGGTCTGCTGGGACAGCGACCCGAACGTGGGCGCGTTCTGGCTGGCGAGGGTCCCGAAAGACGTGGTGCTGCTGCTGCTCCCGAACCTGGTGCCAGAGAGACCGCGGGGTCAGTGCCGCCACGCCGCCCCGCCTGCGCCCGGACGCCCCCCCAGAGCACGGGCCGGAGCCGGGCCGGCCGTCCCTGCTTTCGGAAGCCCAACCGCAGGACGGCACCCCGAACTGCGGCCTGTCCTGTGCGCGCTTCGTCCGCCGTGCAAGACACCAGGCTGCTCGGAAACGGAGCAGCACTGCGTTTTTTTGCTCTGTCTCCGACAATTTTGAACTTTATTCCGCCATTTCAGCGTTTCTCCCCGATTGACACCCCCACCCCCCCCCTTTATCCATCCCTCTCTGAACGTCCATGCTGAGGCAAGGTGTCATCCACACGCACCGCCCTGCGTGGGCCCGCCACCCCCACCCCGGTGCTCCCCCAAACTACAGCGGGCAGTCCTCAGATGTCTGCGGGGTCAGAGGCCAGGGGCCTGCACGGGGGACGTCGGGCTGTGCGGAGATGTCACACTGGCATCGTCAGCCGGCCCTCACTAGCCCCGTCTCACTGCACGGACTGCACAGCGGCCGGGACCCCCATGGGAGAGCCCCTCCGAGGCGGGAGAGGCAGTACGTAAATGAAACCTCGAGATCCCCGGCCACCACGAGCCCTCCAGGACGGCAGGGCTCTGTGCTGGTGGGCGGGGACCGCGCGGTGTCACCGAGACCTGCCAAGAACACCGGGGGCGGGCGTCAGTCCCAACGCGCCTTTAAAAGCTTTTCTTGACTTGAATTCTTGGGGTTTCCTGGGGGGGAACTTAAAAAACCCATTACTCTCCACATAAACCCAAGAAGGAATATAAAGACTTGCTCATTTTTCTTGAAACTTGCCAACACTCATGCCCCAGGTTCTTTTGTGGAGGGTATGAGCAAGGACATGAGCTCATTTTCAAGAAAAAGATGGTGTCACCTCTCCAAGACTCACCCCGGTACTGTGGCAGTTCCCCAGAACAAACCCTGGTCCCCTAACCGTAGCTCTGTGTGTCCAGTGCTGAGGGCAAGAGGTCAGTGAGAGGCTCGTGTCGACACCGGCACCTCCTCTGAACGAGGCGCTTTGATGCCGGGACCACAGGTATCTTATTGGGACTTCGCGTTGCAGTGGGAGCTACTTTCTCCTGGGGGTTTTGGCAACCAGACCGAACTGCCGGGGCCCTTAAAGGCCGACGCCTACGACGGCATTTTTAAGTGAGGATGGGCACAGGGCCGTAAGAGCAGCTTCGAGAGCTGAGCGGTCATGCACTCTCAAATGCGCGGGGGCCCACTGAGTGCCCAGTATGGAAGCCGGCCCGGGGGGACTGTGGACCAATCACCCTCTCTGGGGGGCTGGAGTGGAGGAGGGGACACAGGAGGGGCTTGCTCAAGGACAGTGGTCTAATGCACGACAACCCGAGGAAAGAACCTGGTGGGGACAATTCATTCAGAACCTCCAAGCAGAAGTGACAACACAAGGGACAATCGTGGCTGCCAAGGAGCCACGGAAGGTCATTTTTCTTCCTTGAACCAGTCACTTCGCTCCAGCCGGAGCACAGGGCTCTGCCCACCAGGGACCGCGACAAGGCTGACGTCCCCTCGTGGACTCTACGGAGTCTGGCTGGAAGAAGTGAGCCTTCTCGCAGGGAGCAGAGGAGTCCTGGAGCGACCCGTTTCCACGGGGCTCACGGTCAAGAGCAGGGAAACGCAAGGGCGTCCTTCTCAAACCCAGAGCGCCAGGCCGGCCGCAGGCGCCCTCCCCCGGGCTTACCCGAATCCTCCCGCGCTGGCGGCCGCGGTGCCCTCTCCGAACACTTTGCCTCCCGTCGAGCCCAGAGGGCTTGTAAAGGCTGGGGCTGCCCCGAATGCTGGCACCCCTCCAAACCCAGGGGACCCCCCAAAAGTAGGAGGGCTGCCAAACACTGGAGCAGCACCGAAGCCACCTGAGCAAAACAGAGGCAAACAGAAACGGGGGAAGAAAGGAGGGACAGGAGAAGAAGACAGTGAGCAGTGAGAAACCAAATCAAAAGAGGAGGGAGAAAAGGGAAAATACGTTAGAGACCCACGTGCAAAGGACTGACACAGGGCAACGCCCTTTCTATCAGCAGGGTACTGTGAACCAAAGCCGACCCAGCCACCAAACCACCTCCTGCTCCAGCCCCGTCCGGGTCCGGGGTCCGCCCGGGGGACCGCCCCCGGGAACTGTGAGCGCCCAGCAGACCCCACGTTCGTCCGTGGGATCCTGGGCCCTCCCAGAGGCAAGCTGGACCCGCCAGCTCCACGCCTCGTCCAGTCCGACTGCCACCAAGGATCAACGTGGTGCATTTCGGGCCCCTCCCCGGCCCTGCAGCACTGTTTTGAGATTCTTCACTGTAGAATCGTTCTCAAAACCCCAGCTCCTGTCCAGCTATCAAAGACGACAGGCAGTGCTATTGCTCGTCACCACGCAGGCAAGGCGTCCGCGCACGGACACCCACAGGATGACACCGGAAGCCCCAAGGCCCCTCTCGGGAGACCCGCAGGCCGGGTCACGGCCTCTCGGGAGGGAGCGCTGCCCGGTGCTGGCGCTCTGCCCGGTGCTTTTTACTTATTTAAAGCTATCGGCTCTCACATCTCTCACCACGGTCCTCTCCCTCTGTCCAGAAGAATCTTTAGAAAAACGCTCTCTCTCTGCAGCCAGGAACCCCTCCTCCTCAGTGAGCAGGCACACCGAGTGTCCCCTCTGATAAAACCGCGCACCAACGCGGGCACGCGTCGGCTGCGGGGAGGCCCCAAGGCCAAGGCGCCCTCCGCGGGCTCCCAGCCCTGCCGCTCACGTGGACACAGGCGGTGGGGTGGGAGGAGGGACTGTCCTTCCCTGACTGCTCCTCCTGCTCCTGAGGGGCGTCCCCAAATCCCAAGATACAAGATATTCTAGGCCATGAGCAGAGAAACTTGGGGAGTGTGTACTGAATGAAACGGGACGGACAGTCCAAGAACCGTGCCCAGGGGAGTATTTCTGAAATGAGGACTCGCCCAGGAGCCGCAGGCCGAAGGGCACGAAGGCGGCCCAGGCGCAAGGAAGGGATCGGGCCACAGGGACTGGCACGTTCTTCTCGCCTCTTCCAGGGAGTGGGTCCCACAAGGAGGGTCAATGGGGCGCTCTCCGAGAAGCCTCGGCCCACCCCCAGCCTCAGCCCGGGACCAGGAAGGCCCCCAGCTGCCTTTCTCCTTAACGGTCCTGCCGTGACTCCACTTGGCTGGTACAGCACTTGCGGGCCCGCACCACTGAGAAGATGCTTTCCGCTGAGGCTCACGTTTGGGGTAAACACTCTGTATTTTAAAACCGTGGGTGAAATTCCAAGCTGTGGTAATGGGGACTGATGGGTTACAAATATAACGGACTGGAAAAAAAAGTGCTAAACCCCCCGCAGCTGAATTATTCAAGGCGGATCCCAGATCTAGTTACCCTTTCTTTCTAGACACGCAGGGCTCTCCAGTGCCGGGGCCTCCCTCGGACTCAGACCTCGCGGTGGAGGCCACTGAAAAGTGAGACGTCACCAGGACACAGAAAGGGACGTGGATGGGGAGAGAGCGAACACACACACATGCACACACACGCACACGCAAGGCCCCCGCACAAAGCTGGGTCACAGCTACGTGGGACGGGAGGAGGCGGCTCGTCCTGGTCTTGTTTCTGGAGACGGCACCCGCTCCCGATGCTGGGAGGGGCTCCATTTTACCAGGTGCCGTATGTTCATGGTCTTCCTCTCCAGATCAGCACAAAAACACACTAGCGACCACCGACACTGAAACGTCTGGTCCGCCCAGGGCCCTCCGCGTGCAGGGGCTGTGGGACAGTCTGCTCGAACCCGCTCAGGGAACGCGGGGTCCCCGCTCCACAGGCCAGGGCGCCGAGGCCCGGAGCTGTGCCCTCGGTCCACGTTCAGCGAGCCGGCACGGGTGGGGCTGGGGCGGGGACGAGGGACGCGAGGACCACCTCTCACCTGACCGTGGTGTATTGTGCCCCCTTCCTCCACGGCCACCAACCCGCAACTCCAGCAACAGAGCGGGGTGGGCCCAGGGGACCGGACGGCGGCAAGGTCACTTCCAGCCTGTCCCTCCTTGCGTCCTTCCCTCCAGTAACCTCCATTAGTATGATTTCCTAATGCAACTGGGCTGAGGGACAATGGACACTCCTGGAATTTTTCAAAGACCCACCTGGACCCTCAGTCTAAGTCCCTTGGAGAGCCGAGCGCGCCAATCCCGCCGCCTTGGCCCTTGCGCTGCCCGGGCAGGCGGGCGGCTGCCGTGACGAGGACAGCCATCCCGATGCGCCAAGGCACCGCTCTCCGCGGAGGCACGCCGCCCTCACTGTCACCTGACCAGTCACCAGCTCATTCATTGCGTGTATTTGCCAGGAGCTTTCTGTCTGAGGGCTCGAACTCGGTGGTTTCATGGGGCATGTAATCAAATAGGAAAGCTATTCTGAAAGGGAGGTGCATTTTCTCTAAGACTGAAAGTTCAAGCATCGGGCTCCCAAATCAATTGGGACCTGACTCCAGGATAAGGAACGACACGTGAGGTAAACACACGGGTCTAAGAAACATCGCCAGGTTCCTGAAGGAAACAGTCTCGATGATCAATGAACTAAAACCTCCCAGTCAAGTGACGTCTGCCTTGTTACCGAGGAGCGAGAGCCTTTAAATCGTTCACTGCAAGGAAGGCTGGGCCAGATCAGGGCCGCGCCGCTCACTGCTCGTCTGTTCTAAGTTCCAGGAAAAAAGAATCGAAGACCGGCCACCAGGGGCTCGCCCCGGCACGGCCAGCTCTGCGGGAACGTGCACAGGGCCCTGTGAGGGTCCCAGACGCGCACTGGGGCGGTCCTGGTCAGAGCCCCCCGCGTCGGGCCTGCAGTGGGGCCCTCCCTCTGGCCTTGGCAGAGCTTCGGTCCGCCACACGCCCGAGGGGAGCCTGCTCGGAAGGACTGCTGTTTCAGCACACGCCCCCCTTCTGGCCTTCCTTAAACAAACAAACAAACGCTTTCACACAACTGTCCATGCCACAGGGACGGGAAGGCAGACCCCCTGTGGACCTCAGAGACAGAAATAGGACAGAGGCAGGTGACAGAAATGAAGTATGTTTTTGAGCCTAAACATACGATGTTCTTGAAAAATTTCTGAGTCCAACGTAGCGCATGGCCATAAAAAGTCGCAGTTCACAAACACTGTAGGTAAGGCTGGTTACAGAGCAGGGCTGGCAACGCTGCGTGTTCTCCGTCACGGGTGCACCCGACCGTGAGAGCTAGCCGAGCTGCACACGTGTGCTGCGCGGGCGTCTGGGTAGCGTGTACGTGTCTCCGACGTACTTACGTGTATTAGATTCAATCGGAGGCAAAAAAAGTGCTCTAGCACAGATGACAAAACGATGCAGACAGAAGAAACCATGTGATCTGTCTTAGATGCTGCCTCACTTTGGCTCTGTAGTTGCTAGATAGTTACGCTTCTTCCCTAGGGAGACTCACGTTCTCTTCGGGGTTCCGTTATATGCGTGTTATGCTTTTTACACGTCTCAGGAGACCCAGACCAGCGTGAGGCACATAGTAGATGCTCAATAAACACAAAGGGGGCGGGGAATCCCTCACCCCATCCAACCCGCCTGCCCCGAGGGCCGCCGAGAGCCGCTTCCTTCCGGACAGTACGCGCACTCGGCTCCACGCGCAGAGCTGACCCCGGCGGGCAAGGGCACCGGTACCTGCTTTGTTCGGCGCGGAGAACCCGAAGCCTTGGGAGGCCACACTTCCTCCTCCAGAGCTGAAGGTGCCGGTGGGTTTCTGCTCCCCGAAGGAGGAGCCGGCGAAGCCGCCGAACGTCTTGGCCCCGCTGTTTCCGAACAGGTTAGAGGTGCCTGGGGGACGAAAGGCATGCAGGAGGGAGGTCAGGGGGAGAACACCTGTTCGTTCACTCCTCGTCTACCTCTCAGGACAGAGAAGGAAGAACTCGGCTGGGGATGCGGGAGAAGGAAGTGAGTGACCAGGGTGTGCGGAGTGGCGGCCACCCGACACCTTCTCTGATCCGCCTGCGCCTTGATGGCCAGTGTTCAATCACGTTGGGACCCGGGCTCAGGATGTCCCGACACAACTCTACGGGCACAGAGCAAAGGGGCCGCGGGGGGAGGCCTCTCTGCGCAGAGGACCAGCGGAGCGGCTGCCCTCCAGACCGGTTTCTCCGCAGAGTGAGGCTTGTTTCCATCCGTCTCATGAAGACCACCTTCAAACTTACTCGAGTCCGAGACAATGACATCAGAGCAAACCCAGGCCAAGTGTGCCGGCCCCCAGCCTCCGACTTCACGGCCGAGCCCGGCCTGCTCGCTGCTGCCCGGCCTGCTCAGAGAGCGCACACCGACAGCCAGCGCGGGGCTCCGGCCTGAGCCGATGGGAGCCACGCGTGCTCTGAGAAGGGAAGAGAGGCCAGCAAGGTGTCCTCTTTCTAAGGAGCTGGATTAAGCTCCTGACCTTTCAGATGCACATCTATGGGTCACTTGTCAAACACGCTCCGAATCCTCTCCAACAACGAAAGGAAATGGACCACTGCACCCAAGCTGGGTGACAAGCATCTGTCTCCCCGCCTCGTACGGACGGGCGTTTCATTAAAACGAGTTCACACCCACGGGAGGCAGGGAGACGCTCTCCCGACACGGGGCCGGCGCCCGGAGACAGGTGTAGCTGGGAGGCTGGCGGGACAAGCTCTGGAGGGGGAGAGAGGGTGACTCCGTGCCAGGTGCGAAGCTCAAGTGTCCGCACGCACGGGGCCAGGCCGCCCCCACCAGGCGCTCACGGTGGAGATGGCGGCAGGGCGGGGGATCAAGAGGGTCACTCGCTCTCGAGTCACGCTGTCCGAAGAGGCGGTCGGCCCACCACTAACCCGCCAGCGCCAAGGACCCCCTCGCCCTGTTGCGGATCCCACGCATGTGAGACACGCCTGTTAATGCCACACTCGCAGTGCCTGTCCCACACACAGTCCTGGGGCGAGTGGCCTTGCCGCAGGAACACCCCCTCCGGCTTCCAGGCCCTGATGCCACGGAGCCTCAGACCACTGCTCGGCCACCTGCTCTCAAACCACTGCCGACGGGGCGAGAGCAGGGCCGTGAGGTGCCCGCCCGACAGCAGGAGCGGTCAGCCCTTGTACTTAGGGTCCCTGGGATCACGCCCCTGGGGCGCCCCCTTGAACAGTCTGGCCGTTCCCTCGATGAGCCAGCCGGAGGCGCCGAGTCCTTTGGTGGCTGTCCACTTGACACTGGGTTCGCAGCCAGGCTCCTCAGTCACTCCTCCAGCCCGGAGCTTCCAGAGCAGGGGCCTGCAGTTTCCTGACTTAGTGCTAACGAGGCAAAATCTCAAAGGGCAAACGAAGTCACACTCTTGGGTAGCAGCTAGATCTCCTCTGGGAGAAATTCAAAATGCAGAGAGGAAACGATCTTACTGGGACCACGTTGGGGGACTGATTTCCTGAGAGGCCAGAGAACATTTACGAGCTCCTGGGCCTCTGCACCCTTTGCCTCTTTAAGACTCTCTTGTCTTTAATGTGTTCGCAGCGCATTATGATGGACGAGCATGCGTTCTGCATTCAGACCTGGCTTAGGATACCTCTGAACCAGGACGCTGAGCAGGACTCGCCCTCGCCGAGCCCCAGGTCCCACGCACACGAAGCGGGATGACAGCTGTGCCCACGCAGGGCCACTGTGGGGAGCGAGTGAGAGGATGCCTTGTTGGGCCCCTGGTAGGGCCTCCGGAAACACCCCTTCCCCCGTTTCTCTGACGCTCCCCTGCCGTGTCCCAATCACCGTCAGTGTAATAAAACACAGAGCAGGGCAGCTGCAGGAAAATCACATCCTTTTCATTTTGCGAAGGCGGCAAGGACGCAACCATTCAAGTTCTAACCGCTGCCATCTGCAGCCTCAGAAGGAGCCCAGCACACCGGACCGTCTCAGGATGCGAGCTGCTCTGCGCCAGGCGGCTGAGGACACTGTCTGCTCTTCTCCGTTTCCACGGTCAGCGTGTCTCTCGCCGTCTCCTAACGGCTCCCAAACAACGCAGTCTCTAGGTCTTGGAAAGACGGCGAAGAAGAGACTCTCTTGGTTGCCGGAACAGAATCTCAGTGTGGAAGACCCTCGTGAGCGAGCCAGCAAGAAAGCTCGTCTCTGGGGAGCCACCTGCCGCCTCCCCCATGGGTGACGGTGCAGGTGACGCTGGCACAGCGACCCTCTCAGGCCTTTTGTTTGGCGAAGACACTGGCACACCCTAGCATCACCCTGTGGACGCGACTGCAGAGACCAGGCCCCACGTCCTCCTGCAGGTCTCCAGTCCCTCGACGAGGACTCAGCACGGACTGAGGGGGATTTTCAAGACGCACCCGTCCAGGACACTTTCTGAGACATTGTCTTAAAAAGAGTTGCAAAGGGAGCCTCGTGAGCCTGAGCGCCTCACCAAACAGCTTCCTCACCCTCACACACACGTCTTCCAGGCCCCTGCACAGACAGGCACGTGCGGAGGACGGCTCCGCCCGGCGTCCTCACACCTAATGACCACCGTGGTGCCGAACTTTAAATGACCCCCGGCACTCCCGGGGGACCTGGGTGTTGTCTCTGGAGAGGGGGAAGAAACCTGTGCGAAGTGTGGGACTGCACACACAGCACGCCCCGCCCCCACGCAGCGGTGTGCACCCCTTGACCTCCTCCGTCTTCCCTTAGCTCCAGTGACTGCTCAGGGCTGCAGGGGGCAGCCTCGGGACCTGGCCCGCTGGGCCGGACGGTCACAAGGGACCTGCCGGTTGCCCGACTGGCGCTCAGACAGGTGTCTGCAAGGGGGAATGAGTGGGTGGCACCACGAGGAAGGAGCACAGGGCTGTCACACAGGCACACCTGGGAGGACTGAGTCACACTGCAGAGCCAGGAGGATTCTGGGAGGCAACTGGCGGGGCGGAGCTCTGGAAACACACCTGGATTAAGCCCTGGCTAAACCCCTTAATGGCGTTGCCTCCCAGAGTCCCACCCCTTCTCTGTCCTTATGGATGTAGTGGGACGGCCGCATCAGAAACACCTTTGTGAGAAGGGGCCAGACCGCAGACACAGAGCACCCGGCACACAGAGGTGGCCCACAGAGGTGGCTGCCCCTCTCCCCACGTCTTGTCCAGGAGCAGAACACAGGGCTGAGGAATCTAGAGCCCTCACTGCAGCCCAGCGACCCGAGGCCACACTGCACAGGGAAGAACTCACGTTCCCCCTGAAGGGTGCGGTGCGTTCACACGGGTGGGGCCGAGAGGCCGTGTGAACCCTGCCACTGAAGCAGGGAGAATGTGCTGGGGAAACTGAGTCCAAGCCAGGAAAGTATATGTATGTTTTTCAATACTCACCTGAGGATATGTTTATTGATGGGGAGGGAGTCAGGGAAGACGAAAGAGAGAGAGACACTGATCAGTTGCCTCCCGTACACACCCGCCCGGGAATCGAACACACAACCTTTCTGGTACAGGGACAATGCCCCAACAACTGAGCCACCCGGCCATGGCCAGAAAAGAATTTTGGGCCAGCTCACGAAGGAGCCTGGATGTCGGCCCATGGAGCTGGAGTCTATGCTGTGGTCAGTGGGAAGCTGCCCAAGGGTTTTGAGAGAACAGTGGCAAAAAAAAAGCGGAGTCACAAGCCACTCAATTTGGCGTGGACTTCCAGAGCACAGTGGAGGAGACTGGAGGCCACTGTAACCCACAGACGACGGTGGGCACACATCCCACAGTGACAGGAAAGGGCAGAAAAGGGACGGGGCTGAGAGGCAGGGAGAGGACCTGGAGCGCCAGTCCACGCAGTCCAGGAAAGCAGCGGTGCTCCCAGGTCCGGACGCTGCGGAGCCACCCCGGAGGAGGCGGCCCTGCCTGGGGCCGTGCAGACAGCATTCTCAGCCCTGTGGCCGAGACAAGGCCCTGACTTCTAGCCCCGTCTTCTCCGCTGTTCCTTCCTCTTCTCCTGCTCTTGGGCCTCGGGCTGCAGAGGCTGCCGCCCCTCCCACCATCACATCATACACTCAGTTTTTAAAGACAGCAACCAACAAGGCTAAGTCTTTCCTGTACCCTCTCAAGTTTACTTATTCTTCCCCGAGGCAAAAAAGCAAACTGTTGGGCAACAACTGCCAGCGTCTAGGAGGCCAAGACCGGCAGGTGTCTGGTATCGAGAACAGACGTGTTTATTTTAAGCCAGAATAGAAGCACTGGAAACGCTAGCGCGCTGCACACGGGCTTGGGGAGGGTGCTGTCCGGTTCGCACGGGCAAACACACACTCCCCGAAGTCCCTGAGCGCGGGGCCGGGAGAGACGGGCGCGGCAGGCTCCTGTGAGCAGCTCCGGCCCATCGATGAGAGAAGGCAACTGGCCGACAGGAGAGAGCCGTGGCATCGGAAGTGAGCCGCCCAGAAGGACAGGAACTTTCACCAGGCGAGGCCTCGCCGCAGTTTTAACCAGACCGGCTAGTGACAGTCTCACAGATGATAACCGACCCACAGGGCAAACCCACACTCGTAACTGGTGCGTTCTCAAGTGCCTACTCTGTGCCGGATGCCGTCCGGCACATTGTGCGAGATGCAGCTGAATTCCAGATCTGCTACTTTCAGAGGCTATGTGACCGCACCCCGCCCCCCCGAAATCACCTGACCATGTAGAGCTCGCTCCTCGCTCGACGGCGGAGAGCACCGAGCAGGACCTGGTGTGCGCACTCCGTGTGCGCAGCCCTGCGGCTGTGCGCGGCTGCCTCTCACACGTGCCATACCGGGGACCGGGCCCGCACCCCGGGCAATGCGCCGACGGGGACTCAAACCTGCGACCTTCTGGTTCACAGTCCAGCGCTCCATCCACCCAGCCACACCAGCCGGGGCGATCTTTCCTTTTATGTTACCGGGTGGACATAACACCCGGTACCTCGCAATAACAGATCTGTGAATCCAGCCGTCTTGGGACAGAGAGCTCTGCTTTCCACCGCGAGGACACCCGTCCTGCCGCGGACGCCAGCTCTTGGCCTCTAAGGTGTTGGCGCAGCACCACGGGCGAGAGCAACGCCCGTGCAGCGCATGAGACGGAGCGGCTGGGACAGAGACGATGGACTCCCCACTCCCCACGTCAGCCCCCATCAGCAGCAGGATGTAGGTTTTTTTAAAGATTTAAACCAAAACAATTTCTTTCACTTCCAACCACGAAGAGACAGATGAGCACTGAATTTTACACATTAGCCAGCAGAAGGATACAGCGGCATTTGAAATAAGATGGAAATGCAAGGCCTGAGAGACAGCGCCAGCCTCAACCTCCGGGTGACGTTCCCCCACAACGGCTGGGCTACAGCCAGCTCAGAGAGTGCCCCGCGGATGAGAGCCCCGGGCCCCCCGAGCACCACCCCCCAGCACCCCGCCGGCTGAGAGAGTGCCCCGAGGATGAGAGCCCTGGGCCCCCGAGCACCCCGCTGGCTCCGCTGCTCTCATTTACGCCTGTCTGCTCGCACGCATGTCCAGTCATTTTAGTCCTAAATCACGGCAACCCTCCGGCTGCAGCTCTAGTGTCTTTTCAGGATCATACAGGACGTTCATTAAGAAACCAAAACTAAAAAACAAGATCAAAACAGATCACACGGCTCTGGGGCAGATATTTAAATGGGCCTCCTGGACCCTTCCCTTCCACACTCGTCACTGAAGCACTGATAACACCACAAGGATGACCGGGGCCTCAGGGGGCGGAGGGACTGGGAAAGCTTGCCCAACTTACTGGAGGCGGCTGCAGATCCAAAGCCCCCGCCGGCCGAGCTGAATGGGTTTTTGTTGGCGGCATCCTGGCTGGGTTTCCCTCCAAGGCCGCTGAAGAAACCGCCGCCTCTCGCAGTGTTTCCAGACCCAAACACGCTTCCACCGGAGGACGACGGCTGCTGGAGGACAAAGGGGCAGGAAGCGGGACAGGGTGAGAGGCCACGCGCGGGCCGGAGGCTGGCACGGCCGCCCCCCGGGCAGGCAGGGGAGGCCTGGGCAGTTCTGGGGCGGACGCGCTCACAACCACAAGGTAGCTGGGCTCTGCACAGGAACCCCGACAAGCCCCAAGCGCCCAGCTCGTCCGCGGCCCAGGCCCTGAGACCTGCCTGCGGCGGGTGGGAACCTCGACGTCGCGCTGCCTGCGGTCTCTGCTGACGCGATGCCAGGGCAAGAAACCGACCCCTCAAGAGTCCCCCAGTGGAAAAGCGTAAAATACTTCCAGGCTATCGCCAGCACCTCTTATCCTGATCCCTCTAGTCTTCGGCTGAACCCAGGAGCCACTGCCGTTAGGTGGCTTACGCCGCCTTCCCTCCCAGCACGGGAGCTCTCATTTCCCAGCGACCTCCCCGGCACTGCAGAAAGCCTCAGAGGAGCTCCATCGCTGAAGCGATGGCCGCCGCTGAACTCTGCCCAGGACGCTGCTAACTCGGGTGCATGATGACACCACGCACTGGTGTCTAGAAGCTGGTTCTAGAAGGAAGACCAGTGCCAGGTCGGAGGGACCATGAGCGTCAGAGTTAAGTGTGACGGTCTCCTTGGCTGGTCGTGCAGAATGAGACACGCTTTTAGAAACGGGTTGCTGTGTCCAACTTTCAGGAGCCTCCTTCGAAGGGGGGCAGAGTGGTCCCTCCTCTGGACAACGGGGACAACGATCCGCCCACCTCGGCACACTGCGTGTGTGGAACGGGCTAGGGAGCGCCGTGCACCTTAGAACTGTGCCCGAAACATAATCCCACGCTCAGCGCGGCTGCCGTTCAGTCTGTGCGCGGTGACGGTGACAGACCAACGCTCCAGCGCTTTCTACGTGCCAGGCTCTCCCTGAGCACTTGAACATTATTTTTCCCCCGCCTGAACCTTTTCCTTTCCAATCTGGATGCCTTCTATTTCACTTCATTTTCTTGTCCAGCTGACCTGCCGGAACCAACACATTCCTTGGAGATTCTCCCCGGTCACTGCGGGCAGTGGTCACTCTTCCCTTTCTGCGGCGAGCAGCCCTCCAGCGGACGGGGCCAGGGGGTGCCGCCGTCCTGAACAAAGCTGCCGTGGACATTCTCACAGAAGTCTTTGTGGCCGGGTATTTTCTTTTCTTTTGGGCAATACCGAGGACTGGAACTGCTGACCCATAAAACCAGTGCATGTTTAGCACATTAAGGAACTGCCCAGTGATGTCCCAGAACGACCGCACCATGTCACACTCCCACCAGCATCGCGTGCAGACCCAGCTGCTCCAGAGCCGCGGTTTCAACTTCTCCCCTCCTGGCACACGCACACATGAACGAATGAATCACCAACATTCTCTGGGACACCAAAAACTGTATCTTTGTAAAAACGGTGACTGGCCAAAATACTTTTGATTCATTCACATGGACGGCTGTTGTGCTGGCTGTCGTCACTGTTCCGCCCGACAGTCTGAGGGAAACGCGGTCAGAGCCCGACCGCACGCCGGTGCCGCGCGTTTCAGACACCCCCGCGGCGCGCCGGTCGGAGGCCGCTGCTCTGGCCCGCCCCCACGTGTGGCCGTCCCGGCGGGTGCAGGGCAGCACCGCACTGCGGCTGCAATCTGCGTGCCTCCGAGGACCAGCCACGCCGAGCTGGCTTCCACACGCGTATCCTCTCCCGCCAAGTATCTGTCCAAGCACTTCGTTTAGTTTTTAAACTGGGTGTCCCTTTACTTTTGATTCATAGGAGCTCTTTATACAGGCAGGGGCCAAAGTAGGTTTCCAGATGTTCACGTGGAAGACAATAAATACAGAGTAACACACGTAATACTCGGCAACGCACACCTACTTCTGTGCTCCACGCTGTGCACTGTAGACAGAAGCCGTTTGGTTTGATATGTGTTATAAATATCTCCTCCCAGTCTGCGCCCTGCCTTTTCATCTTGCAACAAGTCTCTTGATGAGCACTAGTTTGTAATTTTAATGAAGTCCAGGTTTCAATTTTCCTCTTTTATGGTTAGTGCTTTCTGTGTCCTAAGAAATCTGTCTGCCTAGCAGCTGCTAACGCAGGCACTGCTGACACTCGGGCCGGACAGTTCTTTGATTTGGAGGGCTGCAGGGTGCTCGGTGCGCCCCTGGCCTGCACCCACAGATGCCAGTAGAATCCCCGCTCACAAGGACCAAGCAGGCCTCCGGACACTGTGACCGTGACAGTCCCCTGGGGGACAAAACCGATGCTGGCTGACAACCGCTGGTCTACTCCAAGGTAGCAAAGATATTTTAAGATTCCTCCTTTGCCCTGACTGGTGTGGCTCGGCTGGCTGGGCATCGTACTCCAAAGTGAAAGGCCGCTGGTTAATTCCCAGTCAGGGCATGCGCCTGGGTTGCGGGTTTGGTCTTCGGTTGGGGCATGTGCAAGAGGCAACCAATTGATGTTTCTCTTCCACTCTTTCTCCCTCCCCTCCCCTCTCTCTAAATATAAATAAGTAAAATCTTTAAAAAATTCCTCTTTTAACATTTGGTTTTTGGAAGGTTAACTCTGTTGTGTCCAGTTGTGGTTTTCTAGTGTTTATTCTGAATTTCTTAGATCTGTGGATCCCTGCTTATCAACAAATTTGAAAAAGATTGGCCACAGTTCCTTCATGTAATTTTTTTCTTTTTAAAGATTTTATTTATTTAGACAGTGGGGAAGGGAGGGAGAAAGAGAGGGAGAGAAACATCAGTGTGTGGTTGCCTCTCATGTGGCCCCCACTGGGGACCTGGCCCACAACCCAGGCCTGCACCCTGACTGGGAATCGAACTGGCGACCCTTTGGTTCTCAGCCCGAGCTCAATCTGCTGAGCCACACTAGCCAGGGCTTCATGCAATTTTCCTCAACCCTCCCCCCGCCCCCTCTCTTTCTGGGACTCTGACTACAAACACAGCGGACTGCCTGCTGCTGCCGCTCACGTCCCTTATGGTCTGTGCCTTCCCCAGTCTCTGAGCCGCGTTCTGGCAAGTTCTGTGGACAGGCCTTCCAGCTCCCTGCTCCTCTGCAGCACCCGCTCTGCTGTTCTCCTGTCTCATCATTTTCATTTCAGACACTGAATTTTAACTTCAGATGCAGATCACGACTTCGTTCTGTGATTCCCATTTGTTTGCTGAGATTCTTGATCAATCGTCCCTTCGTTTTCTGGTAAGTCCTTGAGTACGGCAGTTATTCTAAAGACTCTGTCTGGTAGTTCTAATGCCTGGATTGTCTATACGTGTTTTCGCTGCTTCACCTGTCTCACAATCACTCGGGGGCGGGTGCACACACGGTCTCTGTGCGCAGAGGGGCAGTTGTGCGGTGACTGAAGGAGCCTGGCGGCCCCTGTAGAGCGTGGGGCCCCTCCTGCATCCGGACCCCGACGTGGGGAGGCAGACGTGCAGACCTCGCCGGCAGCTGCGCGGGGACCGAGGCCCCAGCCTACTGCCTCTGCTTCCGGTCCAGTTCCAGTCGTGTCTTGCTCTGCGTGTGAGGCAGCTGGGCCACCTTGGGATCCAACAGTTCCTGGCAACAGGCGATCACGAGACCGCAAGCTCTTTCGTTTCCCAGTCCTGCCCTTACTTCCTTTTTCTTATTGGCAAAAGTTGGCGGGGGGTGGACTGGGAGGAATTTTACCCTGAACAAACTCCTGTTGTAGTACGTGCAAGTCTCTCGGCTCCCAATTTGTAGTTGTGCTGTTTCTAAAACAGCTCTATGGGGACATCATTCGTATACCACAGAACTGACTTAAGGTAAAAAATCCAGCGGTTTCTGGTATTTACACTTTCTAATTTACATATATAAAAAACAAAACGTGCCACTTCACCCATTTTGAAGTAGACGCCTCAGTGGCACTAACTCTAGTCTCAGTGTTGTGCAACCTCCACCATCTATTTCCAAAGCCTTTTCACCACTGCAACCAGAATTCTGTAACCACTGAGCAATCACGTCCCCAGGTCCTCCTCCGCCTGGCCTCTGGTAAGCGCTCGTATAATTTTTGGCCCTGAATTTACCTATTCTTCTTGTTTTGTTTTTTAAAAGATTCTATTTATTTTTAGAGAGAGGGGAAGGGAGAAAGGGAGGGAGAAAAACATCAACGTGTGGCTGCCTCTCGAGCGCCCCCTCCTGGGGACCTGGCCGCAACCCAGCCATGCGCCCTGACTGGGAATCAAACCGGTAACTGTTGGGCTCCCAAGCTGGCACTCGATCCACTGAGCCATACCAGCCAGGGCCTATTCTTCTTGTTTTGAAAATAACTTGTTAACCTCCTGTCTTTACTCTTTATTGTGGCAAGAGCACGTGACATAAAGCTCACCATTGTAAGAGCGCGGCTCACTGGCACTAAGTGCACTCGGCGCTGAGCAGCCGCCGCCACCACCCGTTTCTGGGACTTTTTCATCTTTCCAGACAAAAATTCTATACTCGTAACAATAATTCTGCAGCTCTTTGTGGCCTTAATTTGTATTACTAATTAGTTTGAATATGTTGTTAGTCCCTGGCTATCCACCCCCATTTCTCACTGTTGTAAAAACGCTGCTGTAAAACGTACGCAGAGCTCACCATTTTAGGTGTTTCTAAGCGCACAGTTCAGGGGCAGTGAGCACGTTCACACCGTGTGCGGCCACGGCCGCCCGTTTTAATGAAGTCTTCGCCAACTTTCCTTCTGTCACCTTCATCGGTCCGTAAATTTCCCGGGCGGAGTCCGAGTGAATTCTGACATGAGTGTTTGTGACGGTCGATGAGCACCCCATCTATCCTTGTTAGTGCCTCACAGGTTCCTCCGCACCCCCTTCCTGCCCGGGGGGAAGCACTGCTGTGACTTCCAGCAGGAGGCCGGTCCTCGGGCACACGCAGCCCAACAGCAGTGCCCTCCAGTCTGCTGCCTCGCGACGGCCGTGCCTGAGGGGCCCACCATGCTGCTCTGTGCGGAGCGGCGGTGCCTCTCACCACTGCTCTGCAGCACCCCCTAGCCGGGCAGCCCGCGGGCCGTTTCCTGGGTTTAGCTGTCATGAGCAAACTGCCACGGACACCGGGTCTGCAGCCTCGGAACGAAGGCGCCCGTTTCTTCTGCTGCCTCCACACCCTCGAGTGGACTTGCTGAGCCGACAGGGATTTTGTGCCTCTGCTCTCGATCCCACTGGACAGTCTTCGAAGGTGAAGAGCCCCCCGTCAGCAATGAGTGGGTGTTCCTCCTCATTCTCCATCCTCACCAACACGGGCTGTTAGCAGCCCTTCTGGCGTGAGCCATTTTGGTGGGGGTGCGGTTACCTTTTCTTTTTGATCGGTACTGTTTGTATTTGCTGAATACAATTACTCTTTCGGTCACATACGCTACAATTTTCCTATTTCACGGCTCGTGTTACCCTAAAATTAAGAACGCTGTGATTTAACAAGATCAAAGTTTCCTTCTGCCTGAAGAAAGTCCGTCAGGATTTCCTCCAGGCCCTCCTGGGTGGAGTTCTCTCAGTGCCCGTCTGGAAGACGCCCCGCTCACATTCTGTAAGAACAGTTCCCGCTGGGTTCAGAGAGTTCGGAAGGCAGACCGTCTCCGGCTCTCAGCGTCGCTGCCGAGAAGTGCGGTGTCAGTCCAGCTACAGCCTTCTTTCTCCGAGCGCTTTCAACACTTCATCCCCCTTGTCCTGCAGTGTCACTAGGGCAGGTCTCGGCCGCGACGCCCTCGTACACGTTCTGCGTGGCATCTGTCGGACTTCGGAATCTGTGGCGCACTCTCTTCCGTTGGTTTTGGAAACCTCTGTCTTGGTCTCTTCTTACATTGCCACCGTTCTTCCTCTTGCTCCTCCTCCTGATTAAATGGATGTTGGATTTCCCCTTTTAGGACTTTTGCTTTTGCATCTTCCATGAGGCAGTCCAAACAACTTAATCCGAACTGGTTTCTAGTTCAAGGTTCAGCCAACTATATTCGATGGGCCAAATCCAGCCTTCTGGTTTTATAAACAAAGTTTTATGAAGTATAACCGAGCCCTCAGTGTCTAAAATGTTTCCTATCTGGCTCTTTGCAGAAAATGTTTGCTGATCCTTGGCCTAGTATGTTACTGTTCTCTTCACCGGGGTCTAATCTAGTTATATAAAATCTTAGTTATTATATTTTTCTACAAGATCTAATTGTTCTTTTTCAAAGCTGCTATGACACTTCTTGTAATTTCCCATTTTCTACTGGTATTTTCCAGTTCGTCTTTTATTTCTTTCAAACACGTAAAGCACAGCCATTTTACAGTCTAGGACAGCGACTTCCGACCAGCGCACTGCAAGAATTTTTAAAACCTATTTAGTCAGGGGCACTGACCTCTTTTCCCTCAGATTGGCAGGTTAAAAACGGTAATAGCTAACACTACAATAGCTGTCTGGTGTGCATCAATCACAATTACGCCTATTTTTTTGTCTGACTGGCAAAGTATGTACTTCTTAGCGTGCTGCAGAAGCTCAGCACTGAGGCGACGTGTGCAGGAGACGAGGGGGGCTGCGAACGGGCCGCTCCGGGGAGTCCCTGGCGTCCAATGTCTGTCCTGGCCCTGCGTCGAGGTTCCTCGGCTCCCGCTGTGACTACGTTAGGTCTGGGAACCAACGTCCTCAGAAACTACCCGAGGGGGAAAGAACAGCCAGTAACAGAGTGTGAGTTTACGTGGTGACGGACGGTTCCCAGACTCCATGTGGTGAGCACATGGTAAGACAGACAAACGTTAGGTCGCTGCGCTGGACGCCCGAAGCCAGTGTTGTGCGCAAGCCGCACTTCCACGATGTTAGCTATTTGAGGCCGAGCGTCAGGCTGCTCTCCTTCAGTGCCTGCCGGCACCGCCGTCCCAGGACCGCGCCAGGCCACACGCGCAGGCTGAGGCTGGCGCGTCCAGAGCCCCGGCTCACCGTGGGGAGGAGCGCTCCCTTCGTGCGCATCTCGGAGAGCGACTTCTGCCCCGGGGCCCTTCTAGGTTGTGACAACAGGAGACTCCAACCTTCTCAATTAGTGGGCACTTTCCGGGCGGACTTGGGCTCTGCGCTCCCTCACCGCCACAGGCTCCCGTTTCCCTTGTGATTCGGCTTGGCAAACTACCTTGTTAGCTCACCAGCGCTTTTAAAAACTCCGGTTTCATGCTTTACCCAGCACTTTTAGCTGTGTTCAGTGGCGAAGTGGGTTGGAAAGGTCTGCCCCCATCACCGGACACCGGAGACCAGAAGTTTCACTTCTCTCTGCCTAGGACCGCCGACGGGCGCAGCGCCCATCTTCAAAGCGGACAGATGCCAGAGGAAATCTCTTCCCGAAGATGTACAGAAACAAGTAACACTTCACTAACTGCGGACAAATACCAAGTCCGCTTTCAGAAAGTCACGGTCACTCCCGGCAGAGCGGGCGCCTCTCCTCAGGAGGACTCCTCGTGGGAGTCCTTACTGTGACCTAATAGCGGTAACCTCTGGGTCCTCGGGTCCTCATCGGTCTCATGAGGACCCCGACGGCACCTGCCTGACAGAAGTACTACGATGACAGGAATCAATTTACATAAAGCACTTAAAAACCACGCCCAGCACACAGAGAGCCACTAGCTATGCAAAACAGCTCAGGTCACCAAAAGGAGTCTCTGGTTTCTTGCATATTCTTTTTTTTGTTTAAATAACCACTCAAAAAGGTGACAACCATTCTTAAAAAAAAGAAGAAGAAGAGGGGCGATTAGCCCATGGGCCGTAGCGCGCCAAAGGCTGACGGAGGTCAGGGGATGTGCTTTCAAAGAAGGGTCGGCGCGCAGTGGTCCTCTCAGATCAGAGGCTGGGGCTTGCGCACGCACAGGCTGTGGGCCGGGGCGAGGCGCACCACACCACCCATCCCAGCGCGTCCGGGGACTGCGAGGGTGGTCCGGGAGGCGTCGCCACGAACAGAGCCCAACATCCACGCTTACCTGGCCAAAGACTGTTCCCCCAGTACTGGCGGCTTGACCAAACAAAGAACCAGTATTACTAGACCCAAAACCTGTAAAATAAAAGGAGAAAAAGAGTTTAAATTGGGCGAGTCTTTTACAACATTAAAGTTTTTTTTTTAATGGCTGCTAGACATGTTAAGATACCGCATAATAAATCAACCCATGAATAAGATAAAATCTGTCTTCCTATCTAGGAAATGAAAAAAATCATGAGTAAATACAGATATTTTTGCTTTGTTAATACTTTATCATCGCACGAATCCCAAAGCCCCAGGACTGAATCCTGTCTCCTGCCACGCCCGAGGAGGCGGGGACTGGGGCAGTGCATCCTGGGAGGAGCTGCGCCCTGGACTTTTCAGTGCCAAGAGGTCTTTCCAACCAGTACCGCGCACGTGTCTCCGCCCTGGTTTCCTCTAACCGCCCAGACCGGCCTCTTTCAGGGCAGTTTGTCCTTCCTCGGCGTGGCATATCGCCGGTGAGGGGTTGGGCTGAACAGGCTGGGGAGACCAGGCCAGCCCTGGGGTGCAGTAAGAGCCGCACCAACGGAGCTGGGAGAAGGAGTTCCAGCCTCCTTCCCGTCGCTGGACTAGGGAGGGGAGCACAGGCAGGCCTCCGCTCCTCAGCCAGGGCTGGAGGGACGGCTCAGGGGCCTTTCCACAGCTACTGCAGGACAGACAGCTTCTTCTGAGACCTCTAATTACGACAGAAGAGTCGACTGTATGGGTGTAGGATGGACCTCAGGTTCTGACTGAACAAAGGACACCCTGCAGAGAGGGCTGAACATCCTCCTCCTCGGGACTCGCAAGGCCTCCCCGCTCCTCCCTCCAGGCCGAGTCACCGGTGTCGGCCAACCTGCCTCTTCCTAAGCTGGCAGGCGGGGCCTCGAGGCTGTGTCCTACCCCCATGTCCTTTGAGCCAAACTCAGTGAGAGCTGAACAAACGTTTGTTGAAGGAAGGAAAGAAAAGATTTCCTTTCTAATAAACGAGGAACCATTTTCAAGGAAGTTACCACCAAGGGGATGAATTCGTAGTTATGCGAATCCTGTCCACAAAGAGATCAATAACCCCGTCTTCCCCAGGGTCCATCCGCAGAAGAAGTGCCTTTCATGAGCCAGCCGTCAGAAAGTGAGCCTCAGAAAAAAGATTTCAAGTGGTTCTGTTGCAAAATTTTGGAAAAGAGCCACTAAAATTGGACATGCAACAGAAAAGATTACATTTCAATTTTTTAAAAAGTAAAATGTAAAGATTTCATTTTTGTTTTTAAATTACGACACCGAAAACCTAAAGACCAAACTTTTCGTATGTCGGTATCTGTCCTTCCAGCCAGGAAGATGGTGTCGGAGGAGACAGACAACACCAGCGGGGCTGTGGCCCGGGACTCGGGGCGCGGTTCTGGTCCAAGAGCCCTCAGTGGTGACAGAGCGACAGACCGGCTATCCTATGGCTGGTCGGTTTTGCACGCAATGGCCCCTGAAGCGCTTCTGAATTAAGACTTTCCTGTTTAAGACTACTCCTTCAGCGCTCGTCATGACCCTCACTGTTCTGCCCTGAGATCAGCACCCTGCTGGCCAGGAGGGAGGAGGGCGTGCTGAAGAAGGCGGACAAGCCTGCAGCGCCTCGGCCGAAGAACCCCGGGGGCCGCCAGCACTTCACGCTCCCCTCGACCTCACAGTCGTCTGTGCTGTCCCTTTTCCCTCTGAACACGGCAGTAACCCTGGCCTGCTGCAAATGCTTCCAGTGACACAGAGGGGGACAAGGCAGAAACCTTTCACAAACACTCACCTGAAGCCTGACAAAAGCTGAACCCCGAGGACGATGCTGTGGTGGTGGCAGCCGAGGCACCCCCAAACACAGAGCCCCCCTGCCCGAAGCCAGGGCTCTGACCGAAGGCAGGGGGGTTGCTCTGGCCAAACACCCCCGCTCCCGTGCCGGCAGACGACTGTCCGAAGGAGAAGGAGCTGGAGCTACTGGAGCCTGAAGAGGCGCCGAAGACGTTCCCGCTGGTGGACGTGGACGCGGAGGACACAGACTGGCCGAAGGCGGGCCCGGAGCCGAACCCAGGCTGGCTGAAGGAGAAGCTGCTCGCCGGGCTGCTTGTCGCCTGCCCGAAGGCCGGGGCCTGCCCGAAGGCCGTCTGCCCGAAGACCCCCGTGGTGGCCGAGGCGCCGAACGCCGGGCTGCCAAACCCTGAGCTGCTGGCCTGCGGGGTGGCGGTGGCTGTGCTGGCTACGCTGCCCGTCTGCTGCCCAAACAGGCTCGGCGCGGTGCTGGCCACCGCCTGCCCAAACACAGGGGTGGCCGAGGGGGTGGTGGCCGTGCTGCTGGTGAGCTGGCTGAAAGCTGAGCTAGAGCTGGCAGCAGGTGGCTGGGTAAAGACAGAGGAGCCAGAAGTGACGGTCCCAAACACCGCCGTGTCCGCAGCTGGGCTCGGGGCAACGCTGGAAACAGTGCTTGTGGCTGTGGGGGCACCTGATGTTTCTGCTGTGACAGGGCCTGCACTCGGGGTTGTGGCTGCGGTGACAGCCGTCGGCCCAGGCACCGAAAGGGAGGAAACAGGAGAGGCTGCCTCTGCCTTGACGTCGGGGACCCCGGTGACTGCTGGCGTGGCCTCCGCAGAAGGAGCCAGGAGACTGGCACTTGTCGCTGCGGCACCAGGGCTGCTGCCCACGGGCTGGGCCGGCGCAGGCTCCTTCTTAATGGAGTCGGGAGTTTGCAGAGGAGCCTGGGGAAGTGGGGCTGGTTGCTGTGGCCCTAGAAGCGAGGCTGTTGATGCCGAGACCTCACTGCTGCCTGGCTTCTCGGGCACAGGTGACGATGTCGCCTCCTCTGTGCCTTTAACAGAGGACACAAGGAGGGTGGGAGCAGATGCTGAACTCAGGAGGCCACCAAATGACATCATGGGGAATGACGTGGAATGGGAAGTGGCCGTGGTGGCTGATGGCGGGGCAGACGGGGGTGCCGTAGTACCCATCTGCTGGCTTCCAAATGAAAAACTAGTCTTGCTGCCACTCAGAGATACGCCACTGAAGCTCACGAGCCCGGAGGACCCCGCACTGGTGAGGGGCAGACTGCCAAAGGCGCCCGCCGAGGCCCCGCTCGTGCCGGTGCCGGCGGCTGGCGCCGGTGTGGTGGCGGCCCCGGAGGAGGCCACGGGAAGCTCCGCGGGCTTGCCTATCGTGGGAGGGCCAGCGAACGTGAACCCGGAGGGGAAGAGGGGAGTCTTGGCCGGCTGCGCACCAGTCAGGCTTGCGGACGCAGCCTTACTGGCTGGCTTTGGGGAGTCATCTGCCTGGCCCACCCGCAGTCCTGAGAAACTGCCGAGAGTCTCGCCAGCCGAAGAACTTGGAAACAGAAGGTCTCCCAACTTGGACGGCGGAGTTTCCAGCTTGCTGGGAGGGGTGCACAGAGCAATCCCAGAAGGTGCCGCAGGCCTGCCGCTCGATGGAGCGGGCTCTCCCGCAGGGGCGGGGGCAGCTCCGGGGGCGCTGGACGCTGCTGTCACCGCCGAGGGAGGCGAGCTTTCAGAAGTGGTCTCGGCTGAAGGTTTGCCTCCCCCGCCAAATGAGAACGTGTCCGGCTGGCTTGACTCTTTAGCAGGGGGTGCTGCCCCTAGCAAGACAAAGAAAGCAGGAAAGGGGATGGATGTAGCAGAACGTGACCGTCACATCTCCACTGACCGTTTCTAAGCCAAAGCCTCTCCGCGACACAGGCAGGGACGGCGCTGCTGACAGCCTCCCCGGGGGAGGGCGTCCGCGTGCCCTCCACAGCACCGCTCGCAGTGCGAGGCGTCTCACTGCTGCGACGCACAGCCGTTCTCAGGCCCGCACGTCCCAGCACCTATGGCATCTCTGTGAGGCCTACGGTTACCTTACCGAGCAAAAAGGGAAACGAAAAGGCGCCCGCCCGTATTCTCCCGTGTGTGCTTTCCTTGGTGCCATTATTGGCACAGCGTTGGTTTATTCATGGACCAGCCTATATGAATGGGTAACACCAACACTAAACTTACGGCAAATACTTTAGGCAAGACTCAGCGGCAAGGAAAATGCCAACGCAGCTGTGTAGAAAACCCGAGCACTTGTTCAGGGGAAAGACGAAAGCAATGCTATGTGACAGGGACCGTACCTTGCGTGCCAGTGAAATTAGAGGATGGTGTCGGTGTGATTATCCCAAAATTGAAGCCAGTCCTAGGAGGGAAAGAAGAGAGGGTCACCACCAAGGGACCACGCTCCCCTTCTGCTGTGCCACCCCACACTGCATCGCACAGTCTGCGCTGCGGGAACGTACGGCCCAGCAGCGGGCGAAGAGCAAAGCACGCGTCTGCGGGGCAGCCAGGCACTCCACCACCTCTCCGCGGCAGGGGCCTTCTCTGGGGAGGGGAGCGGGGAGCGCGGCTGAGAAGGCCGTGGAGGGACGGCCGGCTGTCCCGGGCAGAGGCTGGGGTGGGACCTACTCCAAGGAGGACAGAGGAGCAGACACACGGCCGTGGGCATGTGGGAATGGTGGCCAGAGCAGTCGGCCCGCCTAGTGGAGGAGGCCGGATCAGGGAGACACTCTCATAACCCACCCCGACGCCAAAGGGCGTGTCAGGAGGGCGCAGGCCACCAGGGGAGTCGGTGGGGAGCCTGACACGGACGCACCCACCCGGCTCTGGGCCAGGACAGCCCGGTCCAAACCCTGTTCTGACTCCCTTCACCTCCTCTGCCTTCTGGACGTCGTCTTTGCGCCGCGAGTACAGACATCACAGCCAAAGAAGAGAATTCAGTCCAGGTGTCAGCAGAATAGGCTTGCTATTGTGATAAAAGCTCAAATAGCAAATTGAAATTGATATAACTTTAAAATGTAAGGGATCAAGCACACCAAATGTAATAATGCAAGAGTTTAGATTTTTTTTTTAACCCATCATGGCCTTCACCAAATAGACAAAGACCATCTAAAAGAGTGTGTTAAACGGTTTATCACATTTAAGAAAAACTCTTTTTCTTTGCTTCCACCTTGGTGAAGAAATTTTATGTAATGGAGGTAAGCCATTAACCCAATGACCCAAACCTTTTTAGCTTATTTTAAAAGTGGGAGAAGAGTATCGGTTTACAGAAATAGAGATTACTCATTAGCATTTGTAAAAGACGCACTAACTCCTGGCATTGACTACTCTTTAAAATTTGCTCTGAAGTACCTTTGGGAAGTACGCCCCCTTTTTATTACAAAATCTTGTATTACAAAATCATAAGCACATAATTCTGTAACATTAAAACATCACGCTCAAGCACCCTCCGACATTTTAGGGGAAACACTCAAACTGCTGTCTGTCTCGTGTGAGACAGTCACGTACCCCACCAGCCACACTCCAGCAGGTGTGACTTCTGCCGGACCCTGCATAAAACATAACCATTTACAGTAGAGAGGAAATAATACAACATAGAACCTTCCCTCTCAAATTCTAACGTCCTCTTTTCCCTTAATGTGTTAGGCCTAAGAAATGCTCAAAGAGCATTTCTGTGACATCAGAGAAGAGTGTGGTCAGTATGATTCCACATGGACTGAACGAGCTTCAGAGGCTTTTCTAATGGGACCGAATGCACCACCCTTGGTGGCAAAAGGTCTTCGGGCAGGTCTGCATCCCGGCCACGTGGAGCCCAACTCCTCCTCCGAAGGGAGAGGATGCGGCGGCTCCGTCCGAGGGTAACGCCCAGCCTTCCCCCCGAAGTTTGGGGAGTGCACCTCTCTGTGCAGGAAAGCCAATGCAAATGTCACGTCTACCCCAAACGGCCGGATGAGAGCATGTCAGTGTGACAGACCAGGCCGACTACACTGTTTGACCCAGGCCCAGAAGACAACGAGGCTTATTCTAGAGACCAAAACGACATGGAACAACACACGTGTAAACCTGAACTGAGAAGGGGGAACGGACTTGCACCAGGGCATCGGGCTGCCGCCGCTCCCACCGTGCGCCCCTGCGGTGACGCGCACTCGGGGCTCGCGCGCGTTCACAAGCACCGCGCTGACTGAGATGTGGGGACGCTGTCTGTAGGCTGCCAGCGAGGGGCCGCGCGGTCTGAGCTCGCTACTGACCCGGGTGAAGAAAAGGAGAACGTCTTGCTGAACTGCCCGACTGCGGACGGGGCGGAAGTCACAGCAGCTTCTCCCTTGGTCGCCCCTGGCCCTGAAATTGGGGGGAAAAATAAGGACGTTACAAAAAGCCAGTTAGTAAGGGACACGGCTTGTGACTGTGGCAGCTGCGTGGCGGGCAGGGCAGGCCCCCAGGCCCGCGGGGCACGTGTGTTTCACACAGCCGAGGGTGGGGGAGGGGGCAGTGAAGGCATGTCCGTGATGCGTTGTAAGAGTTATTTTGTAGAGGTTTCAGATACGCTTTTCAAAATAAATTTCTGGCAAATTCTTAAACAGTATTTCTCAGGAAAATTTTCCTACCTCCCAAAGAGCCCTTTTCTTTTGACTATCCAGCAAGTGAATACACGAGTAAACAGCCAGCAACGAAAGAGAATATTTCACCGTCGCCACTGAACGATCTCGAAGCTTCTTTGCAAGGCATGCTAACTGCGTAAGACATTGTGAAGCAAAGTCTCTCAGGGATCACTGACTCTATTCGAAGAGTAAAAGAACTCTCCAATGAAGTCCTTAAAGTTAGGACGTAGGATCTCTCAAAATTTTTTTCTAAAATATTAGCTGGAAATGGGAACAAATTTCTTCATTTGCACCCTAGGTGATTCAAAAGCCTTCCGTCCCACTAAGACTTTCCTTCTAACACACTCAAGGCTTTAGATCCTCGTCAAGAAGCGTGTGCACCTCCCTCGTGCGCGAGGCACAGACGACAACAGCTGTGCTTCCGCAGGATCCAGACTCTGGACACACCTGGGGCCTCCTCTGAGGGCAGGTGCGCAGAAGGGTATTCAGTGAAGGCGCCCCCAGTGTCCGGGAGAAAGCTCCTGACTGCAGAGAAAGTCAGACGCGTGCACTGAGGACAGATCAGGGAAAGCAGACTGCTAGCTAACACGTGAGGTTCAGCAAACCCCACCGAGTTAGCTTGAAGACCCACTTGAAAACATGAATCAACATAAAAACTGGCCCTGGCAGGTGCAGCTCCGTGGACTGAACACCAGCTGCAAACCGAAAGGTGGCTGGTTTGATTCCCAGTCAGGGCACGTGCCTGGGATGTGGGCCGGGTCCCCGGGTGAGACGCCTGAGAGGCAACCACATGTGATGTTTCCCCCTCTTTCTCTCTCCCTTCCCCTCTCGCTAACAATAAGTAAGTAAATAAATAAAATCTTTAAAAAAAAATGGCCCTGGCTGGTGTAGCTCAGTGGATTGAGTGCGGGCCTGCAGAACAAAGGGTTGCTGGTTCGATTCCCAGTCAGGGCACATGCCCAGGTTGTGGGCCTGGTCCCCAGTAGGGGGCGTGCAAGACACAACCACACACTGACGTTTCTCTCCCTCTCACCTTCCCTTCTCTATAAAAATACAAATAAATGGTAACGATGAAAACCAGAGCCCAGAGTGTGGTGAAGTGAAGGACTGCAGGCAGCGCACGGCCGCTGGAGCAGAGAGTAACACGGCCACAGAGAGCGGGCGACAGAAAAGGCGGCACCAGCAGGGGCTGCGGTGGAAGAGCCCCCGTGAAAATCCAGTTCTGCGTGAAAGCACGCTCCTGCTTCGAGTGCCCGCGGGCACGGCGGACGCCTGCCGGGGGCGCCTGGGGTACAGTGAATTTTAGTCCGTAACTGTGCCTGAGTGAGTGTCGGGAGCATGGGAAGTCACGAACTCTTTGATAC
Organism: Trachops cirrhosus; assembly: GCA_028533065.1. Taxonomy (NCBI): domain Eukaryota; kingdom Metazoa; phylum Chordata; class Mammalia; order Chiroptera; family Phyllostomidae; genus Trachops; species Trachops cirrhosus. The sequence goes on from CM052540.1 coordinate 3,443,931, forward strand.
CCACGTCACACCTACTCTGAAACCTCACGCTGTACGACATCGTTTTTACTTTTTGTACTTCACTGGCTTTTGAATCGTCACTGCGGACCGAGAGAAGTTTGCACCCTTTTCAGCAGGAGGAACAGAGTCCAACGTTCCAACCCGCCCCCCTCCCCCTGACCAGCCAGCAAGGCAGGGGAGGCCGCCCTGCGGCGCCTGCCCAGGAGAAGCATCTGAAGGAAGCGTCCTGCCTACTGCTCTCAAGTTCCAGAGGTCAGCAGAGTCGCTGGAGGGGTCACGGACTCCCTGGAGATTCTCCAACCCCCGAGGCCCTGTGATGTCTCTTCACCCGACTTCCTTTGTGACTCAGAACTCTACAGTCTACGGTGGGCATCTCCCTCACCTTTACTTTCTCCACAACCGAAACTCGAACTGACCTGAAGCTCTATCGCCAGATGACAACGGACCAGAGGCGGATGCGGGCCCGGAGAGCTTGAGGGGATTTACCAGCGGCCCCTATGAGAAAGCACAAGCAAAGCGCGTGTGGGAGACCACGAGCATCCCCGGGGTCACAGACGTGTACAATGACGATGTAGTCTGCGACGAGCCTAAGACTGCACCACAGACGGGACACTCGTTCCGCAAGTGCCAGCACGGCAGGGCCGGGCCCGTCATGCTCCACACGTAGACGGCACTGGGATATTTTTCAGGTGGACAAACACATAAAGCAGTAAGTGAATGAAATGGGTTTGGTTCTCAATGAATTTATAACAAGCTGAAAAAGCAAAACTCTTCGACTTCTCCACCTTCGGTCACTATTTCTTTACTTTTGTTTGTCGCAACTGATCCCTTACCCTGTGTCCACCAAAGTGAATATGGAAACTTCCAGAAGAACGACCAAATGCGGAATGCTTGAATGCCACTTTAAGTCATGGCAAAGTAAGAAACAGGGAGCCGTGACTCAGGACTGGCGACAGGCCAGTCCTAACGCTCAGTCTCAACCCCAGCCCAAGACCGCGCCTCTCAGACAGCGATGTGAGGGCGGCAAGGTCTCCCCGTCGGCCGGCCTCTGTGACTGCTGACAACACGACCGGCTTCTGCGCGGGACGGTGTCTGTGATGCGGGAGCCTGAAAGTGGACAGGACACGCAACACAGGATGTGTGAGCTCCGGGAGACGGGCCGCAGAAGGAGCGGGAGAAGCACCCTGCGGACGCAGACACTTGACGGGCGCGGAACACGCACGGACGGGAAGCGCCGGAGGCTGGGGCCCAGCTCGGCTCCCCACCCGCTGACCGTGGGCGTCCGCGCTCGTCGCCGAGCCTCGGCCTCTCCGTGAGCGAGACACGTCTAGCACCCGTCGGCCCACCGCACGTGGCTGTTGCGTGGGTTGGGCAGAAAGCGACTGCAGCTCCAAACACCCCGTGTAAAGATCAGGTATTAGAACGGGGACCCAGGATGATGACTCCACGCAGGACGTCAAGCGGCCTGTGAAGAGGACGGGAGGCCCTGACCGGCCTGCTGGGTGTCAGGATCGGCATAAACCGTGGGGAAGGGACCACAGTCTGTCACACTTACAGCTCATTTAAAACAAAGTGAGGACTGAAACAGGATTAAGTTATACTGCGTGACTGTTAACAAAGCAAAAAGCCAGGGACTTACCTGCTTAGCTTGGTTGCTAGTGGCCAGAGGGGTCAGCACGGGGTGAGGGGTTTTGGCTGCAGAGTAGGACCCCGCAGACCTGAAAGGCATAGAGCACACACTGGAGAGAAAATCACAGTCAACCCTGGAGCCAATCTCTAGTCCAATAAATATCAGTTTGGGGCGGAATACAGGTGTCTGGACCGTAACCAGAGTCATTTGACAGTTTTCAGATTTAAGAATACATTCTTTAGCTCTGGCTGGTGTGGCTCAGTGGACTGAGTGCTGGCCTGAGAACCAAAGGGTGGCCGGTTCAATTCCCAGTCAGGGCACACACCTGGGTTGTGGGGCTGGGTCCCCAGTGGGGGGCGTGCGAGAGTCAACCACATACTGGTATTTCTCTCCCTCCCCTCCCCTCTCTCTAAAAATAAATAAATAAAATCTTAAGAAAAATACATTCTTTAAATGAAATTTGCGGTTTCAACATGAAAGTCAAAGCAGTAGCCTCAACCCTTATTTTCGTCCTGCAACCCTACAGGAAAGTACTAAGTAGTCTGAAGGTCTTTTTCTTACCCAGAGAGTGAGCCCTCTCCACCCGGCCCCACACCCTACCCCCAGTTCCAGACCACGTGGGGCAATTCTGATTGTTTCCAAGCCGGAGAATACGTTCACGGGATCTACGGGACGCTCGGGATCTGCCGCTGCACATGAGAGGTTCGGACGTGCCGCCGGCCCCCCGTCCCCCCGCACCTCTGCTGCGAAGCGGGAAGTGCAGCCACGGTCTGCGGGAAGAGCTCTCACCATCTCTCGTCAGCCCTGGGCACGTGATGCAGAGAGCTGTCGTTTCCGTAAGTATCAGGCGCTAACGTGAGGGAAAACCAGCAGGCCACCGCGACCCCCGGTGAAAGCTCCACTGTGGCCCTGGGAGCCATTCCTTTGATCAGTGTCCTCGACCCTGAGCTGCTCCGACTGGGGCAGCAGTAGCAGCTACCGGGTCTCGTTTTCAGAGCCCTCCCCACAGCCAGGAGGTTGAACACCTTTCCATAAAAGGTCAGCACGGGAGGGAAAACACAAGCAAGCCTGTGCCGCGCGGAGAAAATGACCGCCAGTCCCACAGACGCGGCAGACTCTGCTGGAGCACACAGCCTCCCAAACCAATGCTACTGGGCTGAGAGAAGGAAAACGGACTGGCTTTCGATGAAACAAAACCCCTGAATTTTTCTACTGAAGACCGAAGAGGCTGGAAACGCATGTCTCTCTGGGGAAACACTTCCCTCCCCCCGAGATATGCGCCCAAGCGGGCACACAGGCGTGGCGCCCGCCCTCGCCTGCGCAGCGTCTCCAGCAGAGAAGGGGACCGTGAGTGAGGCTGCCGGGACTGGGAAGTCCCTGCGCAGACACCGCGGACCTGGGCAGAGGAACGGCCTCAGCTCACGAGAACCACAGGGAAATGAAAATCGTCCACGCGAACTCGAAGGAAAGCAAAAAGGAAACTAGAAGGAAAAACAAAGCAGCAAGCTGTCCAGTCTGGAACACGTTCTGCACCTAAAATGTAGCCGTGACAGGATGGCATATTAAGCCATGCACGAAACAAGACTGCGTGTACCCACTGTTCCGTTTACCTGTGACAGTGCCACACACCTGGGGTATCCTAAGTCCTCGACACACAAAGCTGGGACTCCCAGGGCCTGCACCCTGGGCCCCGCAGAGCGATGCCGCGCCGCAGCGGGCCGACCCACCGCGCTCCCAGAGCAAAGCGAGAAGAGCGGTCCTCCCCGCAAGCAGCGCACTCAGAGACTGTGCACGTTCTCGAACCCACGCAAAGGCGACCGACAGCTGGGGATGCCCAAGAGAAGGCGGCGAGGCCGCGCTAGGAACCGCACGTTTCGGGACGGCCGCAGTCTACGTGTCTAGCAACACAGACCTGAGACAGAGCAGAAACTCTCCGGCGGACGTGCTCGGACCTACAACCAAAAACAACGCGCCACAGGGAGGGCAGCTCTGCGACAGCTTCCCGCCGACACGCGTGCCCTGCGTGACTCGACGAACGGCACACGGCGAAGCCAGAGCAACGCTGGGGAACAGCAACGGGGTCACAGGAGACGAGAGCAGTGACGTCAGGTTCTTAGGGAAGAACGGTGCCAACAGATTCTGAGTTCTCCGGACCGCCTGGTGCCCAGACCTTTGATGGAAATCAACGAGCTATCACGGGTGACAATACCCACTACGACAGACATGAAAAAACGTCTAACCCTACCCCCCCACCCTGTACAGGAGAAAGCAGACTTCAGAGCGAATCATGTCACCAGGGATAGGGAGGGTCAACACTGTCAACCCCGCCCCAGTAACTGGTGGAGCAGGTAACACGGAAGACCCGAATGACCTGTCAACCCCCTCAGCGTAACTGACATTTACAGCCGCTCCAACCAACAAGACAGCACGCACGTTCTTCTGAAGCGCACAGAGCACGTTTACTGAGATGACACGGGCCAGGGCAGGGCTGGCCAACTCCAGAGCAAGGTCCCACCGCCTGCTTTCTTATAAATAGTTTCATCGTAACACAGCCACGCCTGTTCACTCACACATCGTGTGCGGGTGCATTCAGACTGCAAAGGCAGAGCTGGGTTTGAGACACAGTCCTGCAGGCCTGAAACAGTTACTACATGGCCCTTCGACAAAAACCTCGCTGATCCCAGTTCTCGGCCACAAAAAAGTCTCAATAAATCTAAAGAATTCAAGTCATACAAAGGATGTTCTCTGACCACAATGGAATTTGATTAAAAATCAACACCAAAAAGATTAAGTAGAAAATGTCCAATTATTTAGAAATTAAACACATTCTTAAATAACCCATAGGTACATGTGTGTATATGTGTATGTGCATATATACATATAAAAAAGACAAAGAATAGAATCAAAAGTATTCTGAATGAAAATGAAAACATAACATATTCAAAATCTGTGGCATGCAGCCAAAGCAGTTCTTAGAGGGAAATTTATAGTACCAAATGTCAGTGTTAGAAAAGACTGATCTCAAATCAATGATCTTAGCTTCTACCTTAAGAAACTAGAAACAAAGAGTAAATAAATCCAAAGCAAAAAGGAAAATGAAATAATAAAGATCAAGTAGAAAAATAACCAGAAAAAAAATCAATGAAATGAAAAGCTGGTTGTTTGAGATCAATAAATTTCATAAACATCCAGCTAGAATGATCAGAACCTCCCCGCCCCATAAATTACCACTAACAGGAAAGAAGGAAGTGAATTATTATGAATTTTATACACATTAAGAGGATAACAGGCCCTGGCTGGTGTGGCTCAGTTGACTGAGTGTCGGCCTGTGAACCAAAAGGTTGCTGGTTGAATTCCAGGTCAGGGCACACGCCTGGGTTGTGGGCCAGGTCCCCACCTGGGGGCACGTGAGAGGTAACTGATCGATGTATCTCTCGCACATCAGCATTTCTCTCCCTGTTTATCTCCCGCCCATCCTCTCTCTAAAAATAAATCTTTTTATAAAAAAAGGATAACAATCAGTGACTATCATGAAAAACATCACGCCAATCAGCATACAAAGAGACGCCCGAAGCCATCAGCCATCAGGGAAATGCGTATCGAAGCCACAATGATGGCACTGAACATCAACTGGGATGTCTCCAACTAAAGAAACGGGCAATGACACGCTGGTGAGGACGCGGAGACACCGCAGCCCCGCCCGCTGCTGCTGGGGACGGGCAGCCCCTGCCCCTCTGACCGCGTTGTAAAACATGGGCCGCTACGCAGGAGTGCCACACAGTCCAGCAATCCCACTCCTAAATGATTGTGCAAAGTGATCAAAACGGACTCAAACGGACACTCGCACACCAGTGTCCACTGCAGCATGTGTCATTCCCAACGGCCGAGAGGAGAAACACCCGTGTCCACCAACGGGTGAACGGGGACACGTATACAGCGGCGTGCCATTCAGTCACAAAGGGGACGGAGTTCTGACACTTGGTGAGACACGGATGAATCTTGAAAACAGAAGCGAAATAAGCCAGACACCAAAGGACAAGCGCTGTATGGTTCCACTTACACGAGGTACTTCCAACAGGCAAGTTATCAGACAGAAGGAGAGCGGAGGTTAGCAGGGGGCGGAGGGAAGGGGGAGCGGGCAGTTATTATTTAAGGGGTACACAGCTCTGGTCGCGATAATGATGACGTTCTGGAAATAAACGGTGGTGAGGGTTACACAGCTGTACGTGGACTTAATGTCACTGAACTGCACGCTCACAATGGTGAATTCCGTCTATTTTACCACAATAAAAAAGGAAAGCTCCCTAACTGCTCTCCGCGTCCACACTCCCCACGCCAGCCCCCCGATCTGTTCTCGCCCCAAGCACCAGCAGCTTCCTGCCGAAACCACAGATCGCATACAACTATCGGCACTTACCAAAGCGCGTAAGAATTTTATGATAAAAAAGAGGAATTCTACTGTTTGTGAGTTATCCCTCCATTTCAAAACACGGCTACAGTTAAAAAACAGAAACTCACATCAGGTCTCTCAGCTGCTCAAACACACCCAACGGCCGGCCAGGCCCTGAGCCAGGCTCGCCAGATGAGACAGGATGTGCCCCCCGCCCCACCCCGGCCTCATGTCCAGGGCTCTCTTCTCTCTCCAGCCACCAGGGGCCACCCGGCCTTTCCGGAACCTGCCCGACGTGCCCACTACAGGCCCTTGTGCGTGGAGCTTTCCCGTCGGATATTCATGAGGCCTGCTCTCTGACCTTCGTCTTTGTCCAAATGCATGTCGAGCGCCAGAGGCCACTGAGGCGGAATATTCCAGAGACAGAGCAACCCAGCCGAATGCTGGAAGAAGGCTGGCCTGGCACTGCGGAGACACCCGAGCCGTTTAACCACGTGACAGGCACCTTCCTCGACCACCCTGTTGAGGCCACAGCCCGCGCCCCTCCGCGGTCCCTGGGCCCCTGTCCTACTTCGATTTCCCCTGTCACCCCATCACCCTCTAAGATACCGTTCCCACCACGCACTGTACTAACGCCTCTCACTCGCCACTTGCCTCTGGACTTGTCTCTCTGGACGAGGGCAGGGCTGGTTTCGGGGTTCCGCCCACGGCCTTGCCCTCAGCACCGGACGGTGTGCGGCACACAGAGAAGGCTCATTAAGTCTTTGTAAGAACCGAAGAGTGAAGGCACAACACAATTCCTGCAAGGAATGATGTGCCTGGTGTGTTTTAGTGAAAATGAAGAATCAAACCAAAAACCCCACCTCGTCGGCCCCACCTCGGCCTTCTCTCCACCTCGCCCCACATGCCTGCCGTCACCGGGTCCGGGCGCCCCAGCTCCGAGCCCCCCGCGCCTTCGGGCAGAACCCTCTTCTCTGCACTCCTGGCCCGGCACCTTGTGGCCGCTGTTTCACTTCTAGCTGAAATGGCGCTTCCTCACCAGCCTCCTCGTCAGCCCCAGGCCCCAGCGCCCGCGCAATGCGTCCTGTCTTAGCCCCTGGCATGCCCCCCCCGCCCCGCTGCCCCCTTCTCTGAGCTCGCCACACTGCGGTCAAGTGACCTGTGTGGCTGGTAGTTCAGGGTCTGTCTTCTTGCTAAAACGTACGTGCCAGGAAAGCAGGACTGGCGTGACCGACTCACTGCTGTGTCCTTGACCGTGGGGCAGCGTCATGCTCACGGCAGAGGCCGCAGAAGACTCAGCTGAACCAAGCGCCTGAGGTCTGCTACAGACACACCCTCTCCCGCGTGCGGCAGGACCGACCATCAGCATGGGTGAAGCCAAAGAACGTGAGAAAGACTGACGAGAAAGATACGCAAGCTCACCTTACAGCACATCTTCTGTAAGATACTACTCAGAAAAAGTGAAATGCAAAATAAAACACTTCACAGACAGTTAGGAAACTACTGTCTAACAGAATCTGAAGCTGAGCAATTTTATACTGAATGAACTTCCCTCCGAAGCTGTCCTTTGGGGGAGGCAGCAAGCACCCGTGTCCGCCGACCAACCGTGCTCCGAGCTCGCCTTCCGCGCTAGCTGGTCAACGGTCGTTAAAAAGGAACCAGCTCCACACACCACGCTGGGCACCCAAGTTGAACAACTGTACCAGAGCCCAACCCCATGGGGAAAGGAAGGGAAAGCTTCGTCCGGATTCCTTTTCAACTCGTGCGTCTGTTTTTCCGCGGTGAGAGCGAAGGGGAAACGCAGAGCTGCTGCTCTGACAAAGCCCGTGTCAAAGTTCAGCTGAGACGAGCCACTCGAGGGAACAACCCCTGAGAACAGGCACGGTGACATCACCAGGAGACACTGCTCAGCCACGGTGAGTGGCCGAAGTGTCTCAGAGATACCGGACCACACCTCTTGCACCGTGAGGCTGGATCTTCCTCTCACGAAGCACTCTGCCCTTCCGTGGCTTGTCTGTGCCTTCCCTACACCAGGAACCTGGCTGCAGGTCCCGAACTCCAGTGCACAGACTCTGCCCTTGGAAGTTCACAGCAACCACAGACGCCGCCTTGGCCTGAACAGCGTAGCAGAGCTTCAAGGTCACTACAAGACACGGATGTGGGTAGGCTTGTCTTTGTCTGTTGGTACAGCCCGGAGACAGCTAAGAAACTCCTGGAACACACAGCGTGGATAAACGGGGCGAGGTGGGAAAAAGAGAAGGCCAGTGGACAGAGAGGCAGGGCCGCCCAGCAGAGCCAAGCCAGACGAGGGGGCGACCCGGGCTGAGGGCGAGTGCGGGCACGATGTGGGAGAAAGGCGGGTCTGGGTGCTCTTGCTGCCGCTGCACTGACCACGGGCACCAGACACCAATGTCCGAAGGACGCTGGTCACCACATCCCTACATCCCACCTAAGGAAATGTCCCTCGACTCTTCACTACGTCACATGCCAGGCTGGGCTGGACGCGAGAAGGCACGGCCACAGCACACAGAGCCACAGGCGGCGCCGGCACACAGTGCCGCCAGAACCGGGTGGGCCCGGGCAGGGCCTCGCGGCCCAAAGAGCAGCAGCTCCGGCAGCAACCGCCCAGCCCTTAAACTCGGCGCAGAGGACAGGCTGGAAGTCTCCGAGCAGAGCTTCTGCCCTTTAAAAGACTGTGTTTGTTTTGTTTGGTTTTTCATACAAAAGGCAAAAGAAACTTGAAAGGAGACTGTCAATCGCAAGATCTCTGCCGAGTTTCAGAATCCACAGTGCGCGTCAGAACCGAGGCATCACCTCTGGAACCTCGAGAGCATTAAAAAAATCCAGGCCTGCACCTGACTTGACGACCTACTGTGTGCCCCACACAGACCTGTACACGGCAAACAGCACACTGGGCAGCACAGCTTTGCAGGTTCACGAGGAACTGTCAGGGGCAGGCTGAAGAGTCGGTCTGCTGTTTCTGCCCAGTCGAGTACCGAGACCAGCCGCCCGCCCCTCTCACAGCCTAAGGCTCGGCAGGGAGAGCAGCCGCCCGGGCCAGCGGCGACGCTGCTCCCTGCAGGCAGCCCCTCGCCGTTACAGAGTAATTCGCCGGCAGACACACGCGGCACAGGCGGAACATACCCCATCGCTGCAGAGGCGGGTGAAGGGTTGTTCTTCAGTTCCTGCACGTTTACCACTTGAGGGACAGTCTTCAAAGTCGATTCAGTCAACGTACTCACAGCTATTAAAAGAGAGAACAGACAGGCACGTTCATTGCAGCAAGGGACCAAAAAGTCTAGCCGTGCGCGGTAGCTGGGACACAAAGCCAAGCAGAGTGCAATCCTCCTGGAGAAAGGAAACCCACTCCAGGCAGTCCCGAGGCACTGTGGTCAGCGAACACCCGGCCGCCTCCGTTCGCCCAACTCGGTCACGTGTCCTAGTTCAGGGAAAAGGAACCCCCTGGCCAGGCTCCACAGAGCAGAGCTGAGGTCACCAGCCGCGCTGCTGGCTCATCTTGGAAAAGGGCAGGAGCCAGAGGACGAGCGGCATTCGGACTAAGGATTTCTCCAGCCGTCCACTCCCTCGTGCCACCGTTCTTCGGCACGGGCGTTGTAACGCCAGACTGCGGGGTGCGGGGAACACAAACCGTCTAACACACGGTGTCTCCTCCACAGGAGCTCACGGCTCAGACCCACACGATGCACAGAACGTGGCAAGGGCGGCCTGGACAAGAACGGGGGGGGGAGGCCGAGAGGCTGCACCAAGGAGGGCGACCGGGATCCTTCCGACACGCGCTTCCCCGTCTCAGGTTCACAGCCTTCACGTCTCCCTGTTTGTGTCTTATGATCTAACACCGTATCCCACAACTTGGCACTTTATAACTAACTACAAGAAGGCCAAGCAAAGCTCTCGGATCTCTTCTGACTGTGCATTTGGCGAAACCAAAAGCTGCAGCCTGGGCAGAAGGCGGGTCAGTGGCGGCTGGCTCCCCTTCCCTCCTTCAGAGAGGCAGCGGGGCTTCCCGCCTACGACTGCACATTCTTTGTCTTTCTCATTCAAAGGTGCCTACCCCTTAGAAATTTCTGCTTCCGAGATGATAAAAGAGATCACACCACCTCCTGCGGAGAGTGGAATGACCGCAAATCCTGGCAGGTTTTCAGTTTATAAATAATCAGCGCTATCAGTGTGATTCCGAGCCTGCTCAGCACAATGCCACGATTCTGCTTGGGCCAAGTAATATTTAAAGGAAACATCAAAGCATTCTATCCTTTCAGAAGGTTCAAAGGTACCTTGAGGTTACCTTGTTTGTGCTTTCACACCTATTTTATTTATTTATTTATTAAAAGATTTTTACTTATTTTTAGAAAGAGGGAAGGGAGGGAGAACGAGAGGGAGAGAAACACCATGTGTAAGACATACGCTGATGGGTTACCTCCTGCACGCCCCCAACGAGGGATCTGGCCTGCAGTCTGGGCATGTGCCCTGACCAGGAATCAAACCAGCGACCTCGGTTCCCAGGACAGTGCTCAATCCACTGAGCCACACCAGCCAGGGCTCATGCCTGTTTTAGATGCCTTGATAAAGGTTTTAATATTCGAAGTTTTCTTAGAAATCTTTTACCACTGTATAGTAGTAATTCTTTTTTGTCTAAATCAAGCTATGTCTTTATAGTCTTAAAAAAAAAACCTGTCTACATTGACATATAGTCTAAGCAGTGATAAAACTGAAAGGTAATTTTATTCAGCTATAACAAAAACATCTGACTTATAGCAGTTTCTCAACCTTGGAACTACTGACATTTTGGGGCTGGATAACCCTTTGTTGTGGGGGAGTCCTGTGCGCTTTAAGATTTTTTTTGCAGCAAAGATAGGAGAGTCCGAGTTACGTGACACAGGTGTGTCACAGGGTATTGCCCAGTGCTTTGTCATGATCCCTGGGACAGATGAAATGTGCAGGGTGATCAAATCTTTCAAAGGAAACTCACATAATGCTCCCCCTTCCCTTTTCTTCTGCTACCACCAGGGTTATAAAAAGAACAATTTGTAACTGAGTGGCTCTAATGGAAGGAAGTGCTGCTCAATGGAAGTATGACGTCATCTGTTTAATTTCTTTGCCGTGAAGGTCAAGAGGAAAGGTGCCACATGCATCGCAGTTGCTCGCTTGTCTCCCCCTCTGACTGCAGGGGGTCCCCACACCTGCGTGCGCACACACAGATCCACACGCTCGACGATGACCCTCTCTGCCCTGGGGCGCAGCAAGGGGATGTGGAGGGCCCCTTTGGAAATTAACCTGCTGGGAGGGTTCTTGCCAGACAGAACTACAGTTCCATCAAACAAAGTAAGTAGTGAACACATTAAGAGAGAGAGAATAGGGAACTGGGTACCTTTTTAAAATTAAAGACCATGGCTGGTGTGGCTCAGTAGACTGAGTGCTGGCCTGTGAACCAAAGGGTCGCCGGTTTGATTCCCGGTCAGGGCGCATGCCTGGGTTGCAGGCCAGGTCCCCAGTAGGGGGACCGCAACAGGCAACCACACATTGATGTTTCTGTCCCTCTCTTTCTCCTTCCTCTCCCCTCCCTCTAAAAATAAATAAAATAAAAATTTAAAAAAAAATTAACTTTGTCAAAGTCACAAAACTAAAGTAGCATGACGTCAGCTCTAAACTAGCCTTGAAGTTTACATGACTTTGTAAGCGTGGTCTTTTTCTTTGTTGTGATGTCCTTTTACTTTTTCTTTGAAAACTGCTACCACGAGATAAAACGTGAACTGCTGCCAACTGTACTAGTGATGCTTTAATAAGTGACCATCATAGGCAAAAAACACTTATAAAAGTAAGTTTAAAAAAGGTTTTTTGCAGCACTCCTGACTTCTCCCACCAACACCGCCAACTGCTGGGGGCGGGGCGGGGCAACCACCGGCCTGCACGCACGCGCACCGCGGTCCCTGAGGCCCTGGAGGCCGACTGCCGGGAGGCCCTGCTGCAGGGCCTCTGACAATCCGCAGAGCCACGAACCAGTGACAAAACGCAGGTCGTCAGAGGTCCCACCTGCAAAGGCCGCCCCTGCCGCCCTGAGAAGGAGCCGTGTTGCCGTGGGAAGACCCAGGGTCGGAGTCTGGGTTCCGCTCCTACTGGCCGGGCGACCTTCGTGTCTCTGACCCACCTGTCCCTCTCAAGCAAACGGGGCCTCTAATCCCCACCTCCCACGGCAGTGGAGAGCCTCACCTCACCATGAGACAGTCTGCACGCTACTAGCGGATCAAATTGCGAAGATTAATCTGGGGCATAAAGCAGACATTATCCAAACGCAGGGATTAACAAGGTCATCAAAACACCAGCCTGCCTCCTTATCTGAATGTGGCAGACCCGACACCTCCCCTCAACAGGAAACAGTTTCAGGCCTGCTTTCTGCTTTCTTCAAACTCTTTCCCCAGGAAGCACAAAGGGCTGTCACAGCAGTCTTCTCTTCTGAGTGGCAGCAGAGAGCCAGGTGCTCCTGGGCACCTGCCGCCCTGGCTTGTGACACACACAGCTCGTACCTGGCCTCTGCACGGGGGCGGGGGGCTCCGGCTCTCACCTGGCGCCTGACTGGCCATCTGCCGTCTCAGCGCTGCCGCGGCGGCCGCCTGGGGCGCTGGGATGGTGTGGGAGGGGCCCGGTGCACCGTGCTTCACGGTTTTGGTTGCGAGCATTGTGCTATCAGCCCCTTGAGGGAGAATTTTGCTAGCAGACGTGGACACTGAGGGAAACAGAAAGGTTAAATAAGAGAGCGGGTCAGAGAAGAGGAAAGCACACATTAAAACGGTCAATTCTTCATGCTGGTTTCAGGGAAATTGTCCTCGAGCACGAACATAGAAAAGTACCAGTAACAGCCCCGGTTGGTGTGGCTCAGTGGACTGAGTGCCAGCCTGCTAATCAAAGGTCTCCGGTTTGATTCCCTCCCAGTTGGGGGCCTGTGAGAGGCAACCCATTGACGTTTCTCTCCCTCTTTAAAAAAAAAAGGGAAGGACCAGTAACAGGCTGGCACCCACGTCTTTCAAAGACGCCACATGCCACCTGCCTGCCGCCTACTTCAGCAGGGTAACCGAAGTGCCCCACGTCAGCGAGTTCCCACCTGTACCGCCTCCTGCACACGTCAACCCATCACTGAGATTCCGCAGCACTCCGTGCTTTCTGACCAACGGGACAGGGGTCATTTTGACTTATTCACATGGTGGCTATTGCTGTGCTGGCTGTTGTCACCATTTTAGTTGACAATCTATGGGAACAGAGGCCCGTGCCCCTGACCGAACAGGCACTGCACTCCTTAGAAATTCTTGCGGTGCACTGGCTGAAACCACTGCTTTCCACGATCGCTCCCGCCGACACTGACCAAGACACAACCTTTCCGCCAACACAGACCCGCTCGGTCGATTCCCTGCTCCCCCCACCACGAAATCCCTCCGTCCCACGGTCGCCTGCTCGTCGTCTGTTCCGCTCATCGGCAGAGCACAGCTGCTGCGGCGGGCCGGGTCGGGCTCGGCCGTGCCGGGCGCGAGAGTGGGCGCTGCCTCACGCCGAGGCAGACAGCACCTCCGTCACCCCTGAAAGGGTCTGTTTAGAACACGTCAGCTGGACTCAACGTACAGCTGAGTGGGCGCCTTCGGCTCCTTCACGACGTCCGACCTCCCACCGACTGCTTCCGGGGGAACGCCCCTCTTTGGAACCAGTCCTCAAACTTCCGGGTCATCAGCGGAATGGGCCGGACCCAGCAACGTGGTGGTGTGACAGTACGAAACCCAGTTCCGGCTCCTCCCTGAGTTCAAACCTCCTGGGGAAAACGGAGTTTCCCGCCTCGTGGTTCCTTACCTGAAGTCCCCATCACACCAGGCGGACCGTGACTCAGGTGGGCCTTAGCGAAAGGAGCTGCTGCCTGGGACAAGAGGCCGGGCTGGACGGAGGGAGTGCGAACCACGGGGGCGTGCCGGGGGACCTGGGCCCCCGCGTCGTCGTCTTTACCGGGCGTGCGTGCGTCTTCGCTCTCCAGGGACTGCGAGACGGACGACGTGGAGCTGGCTTCGTCCAAGTCTTCGTAGTACCTCTGAGACAGGAAGGCTGACCGAGACAGGCTGGCTAGGAAGCGCAGAACGGAACTGAGTCAGTAACGAGGCAGCGCAAAGGCGCTGATTTTCCCTGTCGGCAGAGAAATAGCCAAGGGACAATCCTGGCCTGGGACACAGATCGTAACAAAGAGCGGCTGACTGTGCAGGACGTGACAGGGAGAGCGGGCGAACCTCCAGGGAGGACCGCACACCAGAGAGCGGTGCTCTCCTGCGGCCGGGCCCCCACACCTGCTCGCCGTTACCGTGACCGCTCAGAGAGGGCGGAGTGACGGGCGGCTGCGGCTGGCTCTCCAGCAGCCCACCGGGAACAACGGCAGCGTGCGTGCGGGAGGGAGGACGAAAATGAAGCCTGGCGGACGGTGCGGGAAACACGGGTGCGGGTGAAAGGGCACCCGCTGTACTCTGCTAGCGGCTAGGGGCTTAGAAATGTTCAAAATACAAATTTTAGATGTTGAAAGGGAAAAACAGAAGCAAAGGCACACTGTCCTATGCCACACAGGGGTTCCTTCGGGGCGCAGGGAGACGGGGGTGCACAGGAGGGGCGTAGGGGGTCGGCCGGGACCGAGTCCTGCCTCTTATCCAGGCAGGGGCCGCACGGACGGACACTGTCTTTTGTGCGCTGTGTGCGTTACAGCTCACGGCTCTGACGGGTCCGACTGTTCACAGCCGAGTTCCTCTACACTGTGCGTCCTCACATTGAGCTGTCCCCTCTTAATAAAGACTGCCATGTGGCCAGAGCCCGTCTTTCTCTTACTTACGAGTTTGGAACAAAGCGAGCCATTGTTTGCTGAATGAGTGATTAAATTATAAATCTCACTTCTAAGGAATCCATGATAAAGACACACTGAGATGTGGTTAAAGATGTTCGAACAGAAACTTCCGGGTAAAATCTCGGCAGTAACACTGACACTGACGACAGGGATAAGTAAACCGTGGCGTCCTTACACAGGAAAACACTGTGCGGTCATTACAAGGCGCACGTTCAAAGAGCATTTCGAAACAGAAGGCAGAAAAAGGCTCACAAAACTGTTCTACTTTTTAAAAATTTCCCCCAATTTTTTATTGTGATAGGATAACATACATAACCTTGACCACCGTGACCGTTTCTGAGTGTGTATTCACTGGTACTCTGCACACTCACGGTGCTGGGCCGCCACCGCCGCCCGTCTCCGGAACCCTCTCCATATTGTCCACCGGACGCTCTGCCCGTAACCCTCCGGCCTGCTCTTCCTCGGCCCCTGGCGGCCACCATCCTACTTGCTGTGTCTACTTTACTTAATGAATTTGGTTACTCTAGGTCCCTGCCACAGGCAGTCACACGGTAGCTGTCTCTCTGCAACTGGCTCACCGCCTCGGCACTGTACGCTCAGCCTCACCCACGGTGCAGGGTGTCAGAATCTCCTCCCGGCAAGGACACGCGCGCACCCCACTATGCCTCTCCG
Source organism: Trachops cirrhosus (assembly GCA_028533065.1). Taxonomy (NCBI): domain Eukaryota; kingdom Metazoa; phylum Chordata; class Mammalia; order Chiroptera; family Phyllostomidae; genus Trachops; species Trachops cirrhosus. The sequence goes on from CM052540.1 coordinate 3,459,495, forward strand.
TTTACTGGGCGGTGGGTGCCTGGCTTGCTTCTGCCTTCGGCCGCCGTGAGTGACTCGCCCACGACCACGGGCGCACGGGCCCGCTGTCTGACCCCTGCTCTCAGTCTGAGCTGCGCCCGGCGGCTCTGCTTCTCTGAGCGGCCGCCAGCTGTCGCCCACAGCGCCGCACTGCCTTGCTTTCCCGCAGTCGGCACGCAAGGGCCCCGACGCGCCCGCGGCCTAGCCAACACCTGTCCCTTTCTGCTTCACAGTGAAGCTGGCAAGGTTCTAATTTAAGAAAGTAAGAATACGAAGTTACAGATTAATAGTCTCAACCTCATTTTCAAAAATTAAATTTACATATGCAAACAAAAAGTTTAAGAGTACACCAGAACGGCATAACTGATGACGTAACTGGGTGGACAGACAAGCATACTTTTTATTCTTCTTTAAATTCCTCCATGTTTTCCAATTATCTACCAAGAGAAGATACTCTTCAGATAATGGAAAAAATTATTTAAAAATTTCACTCGTCTATGACTATTACTTAGCTAATTTAATTTAGCTTTAAACGATTACAGAAAAATAAATAAGTTGTGGTACAGTAAGATTAAATTTCTTCTGCTATTTTAATTATCGAAAGTAATTTGTTGGTATAAAAAAACAATTTCAACACAAAACAAAGTTAAAAAAAGAAAGGCGTGGATATGGTCACTAAAGCAAAGCCACGGTATGCTGGAAGTTGCACATAACATACAGTGTAAGAAACAAAATTGAGGTAGTTATCTAGTTTATTTACCGGCAAAACCAAGTTTTTCCCATTAGCTATATGGCTATCGTGTTCCTAATCAGTGCATTTTTCTACCGCCTACCTTCTTTAAGAAAAAAAACCTTTTTTCAAATACCATCTTACTCCAAACCCCACAGGACTCAGAGAAGTAAAGCTTCCAAGACAGCGGCCACGCTCCGTGGCACCAGCTCGGCAACCCTGAAGCCTCCGAGTCACTGCCGCACAACCGGGGACCGCAGAGCACCTGCCACAAGAGCACAGCGACTACACAAGCCGCGCGGCCGAGACCTACCAGCAGCTTCCTACTCCGGGACTCAGAGGGACAACGGCTTCTGGGGACCCTTTCTCCCATTAAGAACCGACGGAAAGCACAGACAGACAGCACAGACAGACAGCACGCCCACACCGCGTGCGGTGCGGTTTCCACCGAGAAACTCAGGACCGGTGCGCTGTACCTGGAGCGGTGGATCTCACCGGGGGCGTCTTCCTCTTGGCCAGGAAGTTTCTCAGTTGTGCCTGTTTCACAGGGGACAGCTTCGCTGCAAGAAATTCATGAGCAAATGCTTAAAATCCGGGCAGCAGACGAAAGGAACCAAAGAGTTCGAGGGCTGGGAACGCACCTACCTGGAACCTTCGGCAAGGGTTTGGTGTGGGACTCGATGGTGGTTTTCAGTAAAGCATTGCGCAGGCTTTCCAGGTCACTGTCAAAACTGAAAGCGGCCGTGTTACCTACAGACCAGCGACGCCCAGGAAACCCGAGGGCTGGTGGGCGCATGCCCTGAATACAAAGGCAGGCAGGAGAGCGTCCCTCCTACGGAAACGGGCAAGCCGACCCATCGATGCAATCTGCCCCAAAGATGCGGGGCCTCAGCGTTACCACCACCCACGCGGCAAACACTCCGGCAGTGCTTCAGCAGAACCGGAATTAAAACACGCACAGCGGGGCCACCGAGGAAACCCAGACCCTCCTCAGGAACCTCGCGGGTAAGCTGGCTAACGGCTAGGCTCTGGACGTTTCCACACTCAAGCCAAACGGCAAATCTCAGCTTTGAGTCAAGCCTAACCCTATCAGCCTAACAGCCACAAGTCAGCCTAACCCTATCAGTTAGTTCTCAGTAAAATGACACTATTATGAGAGTGTCTGCTGTCACCTATTGAGCACCTATTTCGCCACACACACTAGGAGCTTTCTAGACTTAATTTAACTCTAACAATCCCATGAGGCATGTATCGTTATCCCTATTTTTTAAAAAGATTCTTAAAATTTATTTTTAGAAAGAGGGACATGGAGGGAGAGAGGGAGAGAAACACCAATGTGCAAGAGACATCAACCAGTTGCCTCTCACAGACCCCCACCTGGGGACCTGGCCCACAACCCAGGCACGTGCCCTGACCGGGAATCGAACCGGTGACCTTTCAGTTTGCAGACTGGCACTCAATCCACTGACCCACAGCAGCCGAGGCTGTTACCCCTATTTTTTAAGCAAAGGAACAGGTGTGGCTTGCCGGACTGAGCCCTGGCCTGAGGACCAAAGGGCCCTGTTCCTGGTGAGGGCACACTCCGGCCTTGCGAGCCAGGTCCCCAGTTGGGTGCGTGTGAGAGGCAACCAATGGATGTTTCTCTCCCTCCCTGCCTTCTTTCTAAAAAAATAAAACCTTAAAAAAAAACAGCAAAGGAACAAAGGGTCAGAGAGGGTGAGGAACCTAACCAGGGCCACACAGGCGTCAGACAGCGGAGTCCTTTCACGCCCACACGCGAACCACTTCAGGACGACTCCACCTCACTCCCGGGCGCGCACTCACGGGGCCACGTTCCTGCATGCGCACCTGTGTGTGCTGCTCTGGGCCGAGACGTCCGAGGGGAGGCTCCACTGGGGGGTGTGGTTGTACAGCCGAAGCTGCTGGAGGCTGTCCACCAGGTGGTTCAGCCTCTTCTTCTGCTGGTTGATGATCTCCCGGTTGTTGGCCAGGGTGTTAAACAGTGTCTCTCGCTCTGGCACAAGCAGGCGCCTGCTGACAGCAATGAGAAAAGAACTCGCTGTGAGCGGTTTGAGTAAAGAACCCTCCCACAGCGGGTGGGAGGGGGAAGAGAACCACTAGTGGACAAAAGGCATCCAGAAACTGCTAGAACGTGACAAGGGGATGAAAGCCTAATGGGGTGAAAGGCCACAAGGGAGGGCCGGGCCTGCAGGCACAATCAGGCAAAACCCCAGAGAGGCTTCGGGGCAGAAAGGGCCGGACACCGGTCCACAACAGAGGACGAGCTCACTCAGCTGTACACTTAGGACACGTGTGTTTTTCTGTGTGTAGGTAACTGCCAATAAAAAGCAGCCGCCCAGGATTCAGTGAAAGTCGACGGGAGGCGTCCCCTCTTCATGGCGCTGCCGAGAGACAGCGGGATAGCACACCACGGGCAGCAGGGCGTGACCCACCCGAAGGACTAAAACAAGACCGGGACTGCTCCCTTTCTTCCGTGGGACAGGCAGTTCAAGATACATTCAAGAGGGTACACAATAGCACTGAGAAAAAACCTCAAACACAGAAACTTGAGAAAATTGTACAGATTTAAGAACCTGAACACTGCAGAAAGGGAACTAAAAAAAGTGCATTACGTAGTAAATGCATGGACTGTCACAAAGGAAAAGCAAGCCAGGCTCCTGTGTTTTCACTATGTGTTTTTAAAAAGCCCACCTTTTACGTCAGCAAAGAGAGACCCACGGGCGAGCAGAGCGGAATGGGTACACTGCCAGGCCCAGCCACCTCTCACATGTGGCTGAACGGGATTCAGAACTGGGGCGGGCGAACTGCGGAATCTCTAACGGGGTCCAAGTGTCCCAGGGCACGGGTGCTCCAGGCACAGGCAGAAGAACCCCCCCCAACCCGGGTCTGAGGGGTCAGCGCTCGCCCCTCGCCCCCACCCTGGTTCCAAGCTGAGACTCCTCGGCTCGGGCCCTGAGCCTTTCTCCACGTGGGGCAGCGTGACGTGCTACGTTCTGCTCACCGAATAGTGCGCGCACCCGGGCGCTCCCGACATCACCCTCAGGTCGCCCCACTTAAAAGTGCTGCGACCCCACAGCTTTACAAACAAGCAAGCAGATCACTTCTCGGCTTGTTTCCTCACACAGCTGACTGCATTCACCAAGTGCAGGAGTTCCAGAAACCGGGCGCTCTGCGGGCTGACCTGCTCCCTGCAGTCCTCGGGGGCACCTGCGTGCTCCCGCAACGGACTGCCTCCGATTCCTCCTGCCGTGCCTGTGACGCCATCCCTCTCGTCCCTCTAATGAGCCACTAATCAGCAATGTCTCCTTGAGGAGAAAACTCGGAACACACAGAAAGCAGAAGGAAACACTCCTCTCCACGCCCCCTCGAGGCTGTTCCCGTGAGTGTCTGACGGGTGGCCCCGGCCTCTTCTCTGTGCGCAGACCTGCGCTTTGGACTCTTCCCCGTTGCACAGGCGGTGGTTGTATCTAGCAACCGTGGTACCGCTACGTGTCTTGTAGTACGTTCCGTGTAACGTGAAAATGTGTCTACCACGGTTCTGTTTCTGAGGACACGCTAGTCCGTGGTTGTGTCGGGATAACACAAAGAAGTGACCAGCCTTCCCGAGCCAGTCCTCTAGCTTCTGGACAACGGTTCAACCCACGTTTCGCTACCATAAGCTGGGCTGTGACATAAATTCTTTCACGTAAACTGTGCGAGCACGAGCTACTACTTCCTTAGGACGAACCCTAAGAAGCAGGGAGACGGGGGCCAAGGAGAACGGACGCCCCGGGGCTCAGTCAGCGCCCCTGAGCTGCCTCTGGAGCGGCCGCGGCGGCGCCGGCTGCCCCCCGAGGGCGCCGCTCCTCACCTTTGCCTTCGCTTCTGCTCCAGGTGCTGGTCCCACTCCAGGTCGAGGACGTCGTTCACGTCCTGGACGGCGAACTTCACGTACTGATGGAGGCGCCGAATTTCCTGCACGGAAAACAGCAAAGTGACTCGGTTTTCCAGGGGCTTGGGGGAGGCGGCACCAAACAGTCAAAACGATTGTGAATCGTTTTTATACCGAGAACCACAGTGAACAAAGAAACCACGCTGGGCTGTAACATAATGGCCAGATCGCTGTGATCCACGTGAGAACAGGCACGCACCCCTCTGAGGGTGGGGAGGGGAGGTGGGGCGGAGGAACAGGAACAGAGCCTGTGGGCCGGCCCGGCCCCCAGGGGACAGGCGCTCCGGCGGTTCTCACTTTCCAGCTCCTCTAAAGCACCTCAGCGCGGTCCAGGAATTTTCCACTGCGCTCTGCGCTCTGACAGGGCGCCCACTTAGCTTCTGCTCTCCCACTCATGACCCTGACTGTAACACAGACAAAATTCTCCTGCAAAGCAGTGCTGAAAATAGTTCTGATCCCATCTATTCATAGCACAGAACACAGACGTCATCTCATCAATTGAGAAAAACTCATTTCTTCTCTAAAACAAATAATAGTATCGGCACTAGAAATTGAATTCTCCATTATTAAAATTCTTACCTATGAACTTATTTTAAGCCTGCAATAATTTTCTCTAAATTTGGGTCCAGCGTTAACCTCCACGGCAATGCACCTTGCCTCTCAAACACCAGTGACAAAGATGAGGCGGTCCGCTGGGTGTGCACACGAATGAAGACAGCGCGCACGCACTGGGCAAGCTCCCTGCCCCCGCACGAGGGTCTTGCCGCGTTCCAGTGTTTTCAGTCACTCCGGGGTAAGGGGAGCACGGGCCCCGACTGAGAGGGCCATTTAACGAGAGCCCGGCCGACGAGCACCCGACACGGATCCCAGCTCGCGCGTGACTACAGGGAGGCCCTCCCTCGGAACACCCGGGCGCGACCAGACCTCCATACAGCGGCTGCTGCTGTTCCGTCTGGACGCTCCCCCGACTGCACCCGTGAGAGAAAACAACTGTTCTCCTCAGGCCTGTCACCGCCACCTCTTTTCTGTGGCGCAGCTGCCCCCTCGCCTGCCACCCCACGGCAGCAGGCTGCACACTGCACTTGCGTGTCACCTGTCCCTCCGCCACACGTGCAGGTGAGGGTCTGCACGTGGTAGCGACGGGGTTAAGGGCACCGGCTCCGAGCCAGACCGTCCAGGCTCAAGGGTCCAGCATCTAGTAGTGGAGAGGCTTAAGTACCTCCGGTGTCTTCCTTTTGTACAAGACACGCACTCAGCAAACGCTAGCTACTATGGTCTATTTAGCACCGTGAGAGAAGAAAATTATTTCCTTTTGAACGGGGAGTGTCACCCAAAAGCAGCATGCTTCTGCAGTTTGGACACAGAGCGAGAGCAGAAAAGGCAGTCAGAAGCGAGTGTAACTCGATGCAACGCCAGGCTGTAACCTGATGAGCGGGAGGCCCGTGGCTGGCCTGCTTGCTGAGAAAGGTGACATCCACAGCAGGAGGAAGCGCCCAGGAACACCACCAGGGCTGCGGGACCCTGCAGGGCTTCCTCAGCCTTTCTGGGGGGGGGACTCTGTCCTTCAGTTTCCCTGCCACTGGGTAGTCAGGCGTGGGCCGGGAAGGGTGGCGGGTGCTCTGGGCGGGAGGGGACTCCGCACGCTCACAGACCCTCGGGCCCTGGCTGAGGACGAGCACATCGCCCCCTGGGCCCCGTCCCCGTGGGGAGTCCAGGCAAATGCCAGCGAGTGGGAGATGACCGCCACCAGGGCTTGTGGTGCGGATTTGGAATAGACGGACAGACGGAGACAAACGCAGAGCTCGTGGACACGGAGAACAAGACCAACGGACCGCGAGACACGCGGCGCTGTTACGGGGCACCCAGCAGACGACCCGGGCGAGCGCCTCAGCCTAAGAGCCTCACCTTCCTTCTCTGTGTAACGGGGTCGGCAAGTCCCGTCGGACAGAGCGGTTGGTTCCAAAGACTAGAAATAACGAGCAAAAAACGCCGAGGAGAGCTCCTGGTGCCAAATGGGTAGTCGCTACTTTAACAATCATTATTCACGATTTGATTCCTAAGTGCGTCTTTTCCAACAGCATACTTTCTACCACACTTAAGGGTTAAGGAGGAATTCTACTTTTGTTTAATCCAAAAAGCACTCCATTGTCTCTGTGGCGGCTACTCGGCGGGACCCCACCTGGAGCTGAGCTTCGCTCTTGGGGTCCAGCGGTCTCTTGTAGAGCAGGCGCAGGTACCCGGCGTCGCGGTTCCTCTCGTGCTGCTCTCTGGCCTCCTCGGCCCCGGCGAAGCCCTCCAGCAGAGCCGTCTTCAGGGTGCTGATGTCTCCGTGCAGGGACTGCAGAGGGGTGTGCGCACAGGGGGGGTTACTTCTAAGAAATTCACCTTTCTGTGCCGGGTCAGGAGGGCTGGTGCTCCTTGAGCAGTTAACATGACGAACATCCAAATATAGCTAACAGTCATGCAAAAATAAGAGCTTCACTGTGTACAGAGAAAGATACCAATGTTCATTTTTAAAATTTTTTTCTCTTTTTTAGTCTACCAATGTTCACTTTAAAAACATTTTTCTTCCTCATTAGAAAACATTTCCAGTGATCAGAAGCTCGGAGAGTAAGGCAGTACTGACAGTAGCCGAGACCCTACAAACTGAGGGCAATCACAGCCTACGCCCGGAGAACCTTCCTCCGTCAAGCACGGCCTATAACACCAGAGCCCTGCAGCCTGGCGGTGTGACCGGGACCCTGGAGTTAGCACGAAGTAACCGGGGCTCTGGGCGCGTCACGTCACCTCTCGGCCTCAGCTCCTGCTTGCAAAATAGAACGACTTACAACTACACACTCAGAGCTGCCCAGCACCCACCGCACAGGACAGCAGTGAGGGTTCGAGGAGCCAGCACGGGTACAGGGTTTAGCACAGCGCCTGGCACACAGTGAGTGGTGGTGACAGCAGCATGATAAATACTACTATCAACACAACTGTTTGGTGTTTTATATACGTGTCTGCTTTTTTTAAACCTAAGACTTTACTATAACCTGACAATTTAGCATAAAAGCAAATTTTCGAATACACCAAAACTAACGATGTTCAACATTTGCGGAGTACCTTGTAAGTGTCAATGGGGTGAAACTATTATCGTTTGTTTTCCACGAGGAAACTGAAACAGAGCAGCTACACTGACTCGCCCAAAGTCACCTAATTTATTACGTGCTAAAGGCAAGACCCGAGCCTCGGCACTCCCGCGGGCACGGCGCGCAGCGTGAGAAACAACGCTGGTGGTCCTCGAAGGAAAACGCGTGCCCAGCAGCGCGCTTCCCCTCCGGAGGACGCCCAGCACGCACGGACCTCTGTGGTCTCTTTGATCTCCAAAAGGAAGGTGTGCAGGTCGTCCGCCTCCGTCCGCAGCATCTTCATCTCCTCAGAGGTGCCCACCTGGAAGCAGGCCTTCGAAGTCCGGGCCTTCAGGTCTTCCAGCTCCTTCTGGAAGTGCGCGACCTGCAGAAGCCACACACGGGGAGACTTCTCAGCCCGAGTGGCACAGCAGTGGCGTGTCCCTGAGACTGAGCCCGCTAACGGCACAGACCCTTGGGACGCGCCAAGGTTCACTGCCGGAGTAAGGGCTGCGTAGGAGCCCGGCCGGGAGGCTCGGCTGGTTGGAGCATCGTCCCGCACACCGCATCGGCCATGGGTTTGATTTCCACTCAGGGAACACACCTAAGGGGAGGGTTCGATCCCCAGTTGGGGTGCGTGTGGGGGGCAATCAATCGACTGATGCTTCTTTCATATTGATGTTTCTCTCTCTTTCCCTCTCCCCCTTCCTCTCTTTCTAAAATCAGCAAACATGTCCTCAGGTGAGGATAAAAAGAACAAAAAACAAAAACAATCCTGCAGAAGTCTGCACACTCAGAGCCAGTCAAGTCCCCCCGTCAGGGCTACGTCTAGAAAAAATACGCGAGAGCGACTTTACCTCCTCACCAATTCCAACCATCACAGGGTCTGACTCTTTCCACTGATGTCCCTGCTTTTCTGTGGCAGGAGGCGGAAGTGACTTTGCCTGAAATGGAAGGCAAGAGGGTTAAAAACGCACCCAATACCCCCAGTTACGCGTTCTTGAGGCAGTGGGCTCAGTGCCCACCACAGGGAGTGGCACTGTCATAATGCAGTCACTGTTCGGTCACTCATTCTTCTGAGCCCGAATGTACTGGGTGCCACTTGGTATTGGGCACGTTTAGCGAGCAGGAGAGGCGAACAGGAGACACGAGGTCCCCACGCTCAGGGGACTGACTTCCGACTGGGGAAAAGGCGAGTAAGGAAAAAGTCAACGTCTCAGATAAATTCCAGCCGGTGACTAAGGGATACGAAAAAAGTAACAGGAACATACACAGAGAATAAAAGGGGGGCCCACCTGAGACGAAGGGCCCAGAAAGCCCTCACTGAGCGCTGCCTCTGAACTGACCTCGGAAATGAGGAGAAAGCTGCGGGAAGACCTGGGGGACTCGCCGTCTGGGCAGGGAGGAGAGCAAGCGCCAGGAAGCGGAGGCGTGAGAGACCCGGCGTGCTGGAGGCCGAGAGATAAAGCAAACGTGGGCAGGGGAGGGCGGAGGGGCCGGAAGCCGGAGGGGCCAGACCGCGTGTGCTGCGCCAGGAGACTGGACTTTATTCCGAGTGTGCTGGAAAGCTACTGGTGAAGTTTTAAGGGTTTAAACAACTCTTTACGATTTTAAAAGCTCCCCCTTGCTAAAGGGAGAGACAGTAATGGCCTGAAACACGACGTCCGCAGGGGCATCCGAGATGTGGATTATGACACACCGCACCAGCGCAGAGCTGAGAAGGCCTGCTGGGACGGCCTGGGAGGGGCCCTGGGCTGGGGGCGCGAGCAAACTCCCGGCCGTGCTAGTTCCCGAGATGCGAACGCCAGGAAAGGAACAGGTCCTGGGGAGGCAGAGATCAAGAACTCTGCTTCAGAGATGTCATAATTTGAGATGACTTTGCAATTACTTGATACCTACAGCAATTAGCACGGAGTTTCTTAGCATGGATAAGCATGCATTAAAATGGCAAACGTTTATCTGACAAATACCACACACCACACATCATGTCAGATGCCAGACCTGGAGACAGCATTCACTGGGCCCCACACTGTGCGCTCAGGGCGGGGTGGGGGCTGGCCGGGGGACAGACGGAAGGAAGAGGCATGATTGCTGGTGTGAGGACACCCAGACAATCAAGTGGGAAACTGGTACAAAAGTATCTTCAGGTTAAACCGTAAAAAACAGACTGAGGTGATAGAATGTAGATCTAAATATGAAAAGTAAAATAATAAAACTCTTAGAAAGACATAGGAAACACTTTATAATGTACATGATTATCTAATCACTATGCTGTACACCTGACACTTATACAAAATGATACTGAATGTGAACTACTTGAAAAATAAGACTTCAAGACAACACAGGAGAATATTTTTGACCTTGGAACAGGAAGTGGTTTCTACAACAGAACGCGAAAAGCACGTATCGAGATGCCAAAGGGCGGGCCCCAGCTGTCGGTGAAGATGCACGAACAACACGTCCCCCCAGCTGCACATTTCGGAAATTAAACCTTATTAAACCAGAAAAAAAGCATTAATCATAAAAGAAAAACTGATACACTGAACTACATTAAAATTAAGAACTTGTAGTCATTAAAAGAAACCGCAAAGAGAAAAAAGGCGGTTCACAGACGGGGAGAGCACTCACCCTGGGTGTGTGCGTGCATGTGTGTGCGTGTGCATGCGTGAGGCTCCAACGAGGAACCCCCTCTTACACAGCAGGAAGGAAAGGCAGGAGACCTAACGGGAAAACGGGTGACCACGGGACAGACACCCATAAAAGACGCTGACGTGGCCAATAACCACACACAAAAAACTCCGACTCACTGGCCATCGGGAAATACTCATCTAAACCACAAGATGCACCAACAGTAAAAGAAGAACAACACCGACAGTGGTGGGGATGCGGAATAGCTGAACCCCCATGTACTCCTGGGGACTTAGTAAAGAGGAATTAACGCATGTCCCGAGACCCAGCAATTCCACTCTTGGGTGTCCGCTCAGCAGAAATGCACACACTTGCTCACTGAGAACATCAACTAGCGACACCACCCACGGCAACTTGACCCTGGAGACTACTCGAGCGTCCATCGAGGGCGGAGGGCGCACAGGGGGTGTCGTCACCCAACATGATATGGATGAACCTCACGCACGTGGCGCAGAGCAAAGCAGCCAGTTAGAAGCACACCCGCGGTGAGGCTCTGTCCCGAGGGCACACACGGGCTGCACGAAGCTGCGCTGTAAGAAACCCGACGGCCGAGTGCCGCCCGGCGAGACTAGGAGCGCGCACGCGACGGGAATTCCCGGGTCCCGGCCCTGTTCCATCTCTTCGTCCCGGTGTCGGCTGCCGAGGTGCGTCTCCCTAACGACACATCACTGAGGCGTGTGCGCTTCTCCCCGAGTGTACTGTATGTCAGTAAAGGTTAAATGCAACAAGCTGAGCCGGTGAGGAGAGGGCACTGGACGGATTTCTGGGTGACGCTGAGCGTAGGAGAAACAAGTCAGATGCCGCGGCATCCTCGAGCATCGGGAAAGCCCAACACACCGATGGCACGGCACGCGCGGGCCCAGGAGCCGGCAGGGGCAACGATGCAGAGGCTCCGGGGCGGAGAAACGGCTTTTACGGCCACGCGTTACAAGCATTCAAAACTCATGCATTTCCTGTCACGTCGTCCAAGTACTGTTTCAAAAGTGTAAATTCTAAAACACAAAATCCCATATTATAAGCGTGTCCATTTGGGGCAGTAAATTAGCAAGCACAGGACTGGAAGCTGAGGCTGGACGCACCTGGGGGCAGCCTGACTTTGCCACCGGAGGGGTTATCCTGGGCGACTTCTGCCCTGCCGAGGGCACCGGACCTGGACCGCCATGAGCAGCACGCCCTGCCGGAGAGAGACGCCAGTCAGGACAGACAGCAGTTACTCCCCCCGCTCCTCCCGTCACCAGGGGCCCTTCCTCTAATTAAAAAAAGCTTCTCCCTGCCCAGCCCCTCTCAGGAGCTTCGCTGGCGTGCGTGCTGTCCACGGCTGTGCTAGCCTCTGCTCCAACACAACTGAAACGCCGCTGCATTTGCAGGTGTGAAAGCCTTACGCGCAGCAGACAAAACCGGAGCGTCTCTGGGAACAAGGAGGGGGCCCTGCGGACAGGACAGGGCGGGAGGCCTGTCCTTCGGCCCACCCTTAGTCCCCAGAGGCTCCCGAGGTCCCCCTGGGGACAGCTTGAAAACCATAAAGTGAGGACAATGACCCCCATCACCTTGTGAGAACTCACAGGGTCTTTGGACCCCTCTGGAAGCCTCACCCTCTCGTGCATTAGAATCACCTGGGGGACCTTTTTGAAAAAACTGAACACACGCCCTGACCAGGTGGCTCAGTGGCTGGAACACTGTGCCGTGCACCAGAAGGCTGTGCGTCCAACCCCGGGGCAGGGTGAGTAAGGAGGCTACCACAGGTGTTTGTCACTCGCATGGGTATTTCTCTCTCTCTACCTTCCTTTCTCTAGAAAATCGATTAAAAAAATCCTAGGGTGAGGATTTAAAAACAACAAGGTAATCTCAGAACCCAGGACTGAGCTCTAAAGCGGGCTGCTTGAAACCACACCTGACGCTGAGGGAGCCGTCGGGGACTTCGAGGCCACGGAGCCGGGCGGCGCTGCCAGGGGCGTGGGGTGGCTGAGAGGTCCGGGGGCAGCCGGCTTGGAGGTGGGGAACAGCAGCGCCGGGGGTGTGCCCTGGGAGCCGTGCACAGGGGCAGGGGCGGCCGCGGCAGTAAACCTGCAAACAGCAGAGCGAATGCGTCAGACGGCCTGCTGCAGATCCCTCCACGCTGGTCACGGGCAAAGTCATAGCAGGGCAGCTCTCTGTCCACCCTTCCCGGTCTTCGAGAACTGTCCACAGTTAGCTACTACAAACGGTGAGAACTGTACACAGTTAGCTACTACAAACGGTGAGAACTGTACACAGTTAGCTAGTACAAACGGTGAGAACTGCGGGAGAACATTGATCTGGCCCTGGCTGGTGTGGCTCAGTGGATTGCGCGCCGACCTGCGAACCAAGGGTCGCCAGTTCGATTCCCAGGCGGGGCACATGCCTGGGTTGAGGGCCAGGTACCCAGTAGGGGGCGCTTGAGAGGCACTCACACATTGATGTTTCTCCCTCCTTTCTCCTCTCTAAAAATAAATAAGTAAAATCTTTAAAGAAAAAAGAAAACATTGATCTGATCTTTCGCCTATTTAGGAATAAATTATTCAATAAAAATATCACATAAATACTTCATATAAAAGTGAAACTAAGTTCATCATGATACAAAATACTTATTTTCTAGTCCATCAAGCTGAGTAAAACAGAGGGCGGGACTCAATTATACACCCTCTTTTCGGCCACAAAATTACTCAGAGCTCGTTTCCGGGTGGTCACTTCCTCTGAGGAGCACAGGAGGAGAAACAGGTCACCCTCTTTGGGATGTTTACAGCATTGGGGGAACGTCAGGTAAGTTTCACCTAAAGAGCAAGACACCGGACACCGTGCGCTCGGGAGCGCTGACAGGCCCTGGGACTGTCAGGCAGGAATGTCACCTGACACGGTAACACATGCATGCGACCCGAGTGGCCGAGCGGGGAAAAGGACTGTGAGAGGCGCGTTTCCCTTGCAGGGTGTAGATTCTGCATGGCTTCGTTTTTAAAAACAAGGAATATCTCCTACACTGGAAGGCAAAACAAGTATTTAAATATAAACCTCTAATAATAAAAAAAATTCTAAGAGACCTTTCTGGACGCCGTCCAATGATCAGCTGCAAACCTTTCACGCAGTCTGAATTTTTACCACTTGCTAGCAGTGCTCTGGAGAAAGTGCAAACACCAATGACAACAGTCCATCTGCTCTGTCACTCCACGCCCCCTCCACCCCCGGGGCGGTGCCACTCACTTTTCATTAAGGTTGAGCTTGACTGCAGAGGCTGAAGGCGGGAAGGAGGGCTTCGTTCCCAGGTTTGGAGTGGACGCACTTGGCACGGGTGTGCTTTCCAGGGTCGGCTTAAAACCGGATGACCCGAAGGAGAACGGAGTGGCCACGGGCGCCGCGGAAGAGGCCGCAGGGGTGGGCGCCAGCGGGGCCTGAGGAGGCGCGAACGAGAAGGAGGCCGCGCCGGAGCCCACAGCTGCTTTGGAAGTGTCGGAGCCGCTGGGGTACGGAGGGGGCTCCGCGGCGACAGGGCCGGCTGGTTTTAAGGACGATGAAGAACTGAAGGAGAACACGGCAGGGGCTCCCACGGCGGAGGGCAAAGAGAAGGAGGAGGTGGGGGCCGCTGGCAGTGAAGGTGGGACAGAGACGGGGGCCGCAGCTGCTGACAGCTCGGGCTTCTGTGGCGCTGGCGAGGTCGGGGTCGTGGGAGTGCTTCCTGCAATGAGAAAGTGGCGGGGAAAGAGTCAGCAGGGTCACAGCAGAGGGCCTCACTGGGAGAAGGCCGGGAGGCGAGGGACAGCTGGGGCAGGAGGAGGCCGGAGAGAAAGGCCCGGCTCCTGAGGGACAGAGACGCTCCGTGTGAGACTGCAGGACTCGGCAGGGGCCGGACACGGGAGGGCCTCAGGCTGGCTGGCAGCCCTGCGTGGACGCCCAGATGGACGACCCGGAAAGACACACTTCTCAAGGTCGCGGTGAAAAGCGGCCACTCTGCAACACTTCATCCAACCGGCACAAGTTTTAATTCGCTCTCTGATTCCTGGCAGTCTCGAAGAGCGAGTGCGGATGAACTGGAGACACAGGTAAAAGCGCACACACGCGATGGCTCAGAACCCAGGAGGCAAGCGCGGGCTCAGTCTTTGAGAGGCCAACTTAAATAAATCTGGACGTGACAAAGTAAGTCACAAAAGGAGAAGATTACCATTTGACTATACACAAGTTACATAACTAAAAGGTAAAAAAAAATCTGCAGTAAAGAGCATGTGAATTGAGATTAAAAATTTCAAGACTCTAAGAGATATAAGCTGGGAAACTAATTTACAAAAAGTAAGTATATTTAATCTAATAAAAGAAATGCAAACTTAAATGAGCACAGCATTGTCCGCTAGGCTACCAAGATTTAAATATCTATTATCTCCTACACTTGGATGGGTAAAATGAACCCGAAACCTTTTATTGCTAATAGGTACTGGATTTAGCAGTCTTAAAAAAACATTTTAGCATATCTCAAAAATCATAAAAAATAGACCCAGTAAACTTGTCTAAGTTTAAGACAAAGACTAAAGACTAAGACTTATGAAAATAATTTTTTAAAATGAAAGATATTTCATGCAACCCAAATGGTAAAAAATATTCAATGGAATATTAAAGTCACTTTTAACTGAATCATGGAGATCACGTAAGAATCTGGAAAATGCTCACAATTTAAACTATAAACCTGGTCTTGGTTCCTCCAAATTGTTGAGATGACACCTTACCTCACTGTGTCTACAGTAATGGAACACTGAGGATACAAGTATGAAAATACCGCTTCCTGAATTGTCACTTTCATGAGTGTGACAATGCGAGCCAATCTATTCTCTGTCGATACTTCTCCTACACAGTACCAGGGAACCAGCAGCGGCTAACCTCTTAAAGACACACGCCCGTAACGTTAATCACGTCCATGCACATTCGGGAGACTGAGAGAAAAGCATCTCCCACTGAAAATGAAACCAGACCCTTGAAAACCATCACACTGCCCGCTCTGACCACTCAGCGCCGCATCCGTGGGGACGGGTGGAACCACTAACCTCTTCTGAACCCTCAACCGGCTGCAGCTGGAGGCTCGGGGCCCCTCGATGGCCCTCTCCCGCTCACCTGAACGCGGCAGTGACCTCAGGACCGAGCGCCAGGGAAGAGGGCTTTTCTCCAGGACGGGCCGCAGTGACGCTGGCCTCTGCTTGCGCTCCAGCTCTCCGGGCTGGCAGCAGAGCCCCGCACACGGACGGCTCAGAAACGAACGCCCCACAAGTTCCCGCCCTCACAGGGGCCACCGCTCGTTACTGGCCGACCGACCGACCGGGCAAGCGGGCGTGGGTAGCGCACGGCCCTCACGACCACCGCCGGGGAACACCGACCCGGAGCGCACGCGCGCAGACCGCGAGGCCTGCCAACACAGCCCTGGTGCGCTCCGGGCGGACTGCCAGCGGCCGGAGCCCGAGTGCCTGGCCGCTGACGGCGCACACCGCACTCTGCGCACACCGCACTCTGCGTTAGGAAGCCAGGGGAAAACACCCTCGGGGTGTTAGCGACCTTACCCAACCCCAACGGTCAACCTCCTTTTCCTCAGACACGGAACTGGTTACGCTGTGAGCATTTTTAGCCACACTAGGGGATCAATTCTTAATAGTTGTATACTCACAGAATTCAAAGAAAAGGACTAGTGAAATTCCAAAATATGAAACCATCCCCCCTTACAAGTTCTGTGCCCCTGTGAGAAGTCTGCGGTGCAGACGAGCACGCACGTGTGCACGCTAACCACACGAAGAACAGGCACCCAGGTGCCGACGGGGGCTGCGTGCACACGACGAGCTCTTAGGTGACACTGCTTGCGCATTCCCTAATCTTTCTCCGATAAAGGGAGCGCTGATGTAATAGCTTAAAGAGGAGGAAAAACCAAACCTGAAGAAAACGAAATACACACGAAAGAAAACACAATGCCCACGTTCCTACCACCGGAAGGAACCACTACTTGGATTTTTCTATGCACGTGTTCTCCTCGTAGAAAAGGGATCGCTGGGTACACGGCGCTCTGCGGGGTGTGCTCCCCTAAGCCCCCTGTGCGGGCACATCACCTGTGGCACTTGCACGTGCTCACTGTGCGCACGCGCCCTCTCACCTAGCCAACCCCTCACGACCGAACGTGCAGGACCCAGACCTGACAGCAGGACGCTGTTGGTGCGTTACGTGGTGGGACCCGCGTGGTTCGGCTTCCTCTTCCCCTGGAGCAGAGCAGAGGCTGGAGAACAAAACTGGTGAGCGAGGAAGGCCAGGGCGCACGCGCTTGCTCTGGGTAGAAACTGCCCGACGCAGCCAGCCAGACTGTCCAGACGACGGGACTCCCCAAATTCCGCCCCGGGCAGAGGCCGGCACCGGCCCACCGCGGTGTGCCCACCGCGGTGGCTCGCCGCTGCAGGGGGGTCGGGGAGAAGCGGCAGAGGCCGGCACCGGCACCGGCCCACCGCGGTCACTCGCCGCCGCAGGGGGGTCGGGGAGACACACCTGATGACTTGGGCAGTCGCTCTCCTTCTAACGAGAGGCACTCCGGAGTCTTGATGAGGGACCTAACCCCAGGGTTTTGATTGATCATATAAAATGGACAAAGCACACCATCCGTTGAAAGTAACATAAGGACTGGAGCAGGAGGAAGAGTCTTCTCCTCATCTGTTAAAAAAAGAAAGGAAAAGTGAGAACAGAGCGACGTCCGCGGCAGCGCCGGCCCAGGGGCAAGGCTGCCTGAGGCCAGGAGGGGCTCGGGCCTCATCCCAGCCGCAGCCCCGTCCGCCTGCTCTGGTCCTGATGGCAACCGCTCTTTCCAGAGAGCTCCTGCTGCCTTCGGGCGGCCACCGCCCGGCTGGCCCGCCCGGAGGCGCTGGCCGCCTGGGAGCAGCGCTGAGGCTCCCTCGGTTTTTAGGAGCGTCCTGGTGTTCGGGAGGCAGGGGCAGCCCTCCCCTGACCAAGACAGGAGTCTAGGACTTGGCTGGTGCAGCTGACAAATGACACACTAGGCTCTTCAGAAAGCACACAGTAGGACAGACAGGTGAGTCTAACTGCTTCATGTTCATTCACAGTTGAATCACAAGCACAGACTTTAAGAGAATCCGAGTACAAGAGCCGACCTCAGACCACGTAAGCTGACCAGGGAGAGGACGAGGTGCGGAACGGTGCCTGGCGGGACACCCCTCTCACGGAAGCTCCCAAGAGCGTCCCCCGCTGCACCTGCACGTTCCATGGGCCGCAGCTCTGCCCAGAGGAGCTCCGTGCACAGCACACACTCAGGCCTGGTGCAGGAGCCACGCGCCTGGGGTCTCCCTAACCCAAGCCTCCGAAACAAGAGTTGCTCTACACTATGGTGCTGGCCTAGGGCACTGCTCCCTTGGGAAGGCACTGGGGACCGGAAAGGGCCGAGAGGTAACACTGAGAAACCCCCATGTTCTGGACCTCCACCATGTCCAACAGAGTGAAAAAACAGAGACGCTGAGTGTGTGTGGCCTCGGTCTCACCCCTAAGTGTCTGTGCAAATTACTTCAGTGCTGTCACCATATTCTACGTCACTCTTCAAGAAGCAACGTGCTACCAGAAGGTCCAAGTGCCCGGCAGAGGAGGCTGCCGTCACAGACGTGCAGAACTGGACTGAAGTGTCAGAGACAGAGCGCTGAGCCCCGGCGGGCCACACTCACTGATGGTGATCTCCACTTGGTTAGTGTAGTCTATGGCGACTCCCACGGGCAGGGAGTCGTCGTTCTTGTCCGTCACGGGCAGTTCAGCTCGACTGGAATCCTCCAGCAGCCAGGACTCCCAATTGATCTGGGGGAAAAAAAAAAAGAGTAGGAGCAAACGCCACGGCAGAGCTTTGCACGGGCTCCTCCCACACTGTTCAAATGTGAGTGAGGAAAAGAGACAGCACACGCCTGGGTTAGATTTGTGTGTGGACCGAGACTCGGAAATCTGGGGAGACGGTCTAAAAGCCACGAGCACCCCATGAAACAAGGGGCTGGTTTTCCCAATCGAACAAGTCCCTGCCTTGTGCATAAATACCACCTGCCGCCCACCACAACCAGGGAGAGCCCTGAACTTGCTGGGCAAACCCAACAGCGGCACCAAGCCAGGCATCCCTGTCCTGAGAGGCCTGGGATTGTGAGCAGGGCCCCCAGTGGTCCCTGCGGGGGTCTTGAGCAGAGACACCGATAACGCTGGGCGGCAACCTGTGCTCACTGGTCCACGGAAGAAGGTGACCTTCATTCCCGTCTGCCCAGGTCCTGGTGTGAGTGCCCCACGTGGGTCCACCCGCCTGCCTCTGACCAGCCACCAAGTCTCTCCCAACACACTCTCCTTTTGCTTAGTTTGCTTGAGAGGGCTCTGTCCCTTCCGGCAAGTGATGTCCGAGTTTTAAGGATCACTGACACTTTCTAACTTTCTGCACAGACCAAAGCTGTGCAGCATGAATCCACGGGGAATGTGCTCAGTGAGGAACAGAGGGAGACGAGAAGCTGTTCCGGAGGGTGACACAATCACACTCCATGACTAAGCAGTGGCAGGAACAGTAGTCACATTCGGAATGATGTAAACAAGTGGACTTCAACTCTGAACAACCACCTCCAGACAAAATAAAGTCTTAACCAACCACTACAGAACACACCGGGAGCAGTATCAGCTCTGACACCGTCAAAGACCAGCTGGGTGGGGTGGCGGGGGGGGGTGCTGAGATGCCCCTCCCCCAGAGCAGAAGTTAAATGGTGTGCGGTGACACGTCAGAAACGAAGGGAAACATCGGAAGTCACAAAGGTGACCTCGGAAGACACTACCACGGTGCCACAGCCCCAGGGAGGAGGAGGGGAGTGGTAAGCTAACTGCTCGTCTGCCATCGCAGCCAGTCACTCGGGAGGAAGCAAGTTTTTTTTTTAGGGTTAAGGACGTAGCCGTTACGAGAAAGAAATTACGGGTTAAAAATGGTCCCTCTGGAGAAAAAACTGGATCGGGACAGGGTGAAGCTGCGGTGATTTTCTTCATTCATGATCCCTGCTCCACGTACGTAAATTATTTTGATAAAAAGCAAAGATAATGTTATATCTCTACTGTGTGAATACATCAAATGTGAGTCCATCAGGAAATCGTTACTGAAGTCAATCCGAGAGCACACTGGACTGCTCAGCTCTGACCTATGACCCCAAAGTGGCCCCCGGACACTGCGCCAGCCGCGCACTTCCAGGGAGGGCCCTGCCACCCAGTGACGGACAAGTGCTGGACGGGTTAGGAGCCACCAGCACGCGTGCACGGGTGCATAAAACGTCTTTAAGATCAAGGCAAAGTGTGCAGACGAAAAGTCTCCCCTTCGCTACGTCCCCTCTGCGGTCACTCCCCGTAACTGAGCGCGGGTTAGGAGGCGTGCCACCGCCACCTCAGCCCGCCTGCTGCCCTCCAGGAGGACCCAGTGAACACAGGCCGGGAGGTTCTTACACGCACAGGCACCCCGGCTTCCTGGAGGTTTTTCCAAGAGCAACAGGAAACGTTTCTGGTGAGCGACAGTTCGGTGTGACCGGCGTGTTCCTCTCCCGTTACCGAGGGAGGGTCACAGTTAACTGAACGGGAGGGGCAGGCTCAACGGCAGGAGAGAACGGGACGGCCAGACAGGGCAAGGCAGGAACGGCCTCCTGCGTGCCCAGGCACACCCCCGCTGCAGGTCGGGGACACAGCGTGCAGGACCACGTGCCGTGGGGCCCCTAAGGGAACAGAAGTGCTTTTTACGACACTGAAGAACTGCAAATTCTGACACCCGAGTTGGTCCAGCTCAACGTTCCAGCCACCTGGTCCAAGACACTGTCACTTTAGCTCTGCTCCTACCTAGCAACTCGTTAAAGGGACGTGACCTCATCTAAGTCTTAACCTCAGGGTTAATGCCCCCCAAAACCTTTCTCAGGAAAGCGGCCCACAAAAGTGACCAAAGGGAGGCACGTACCTGATCGCTCTGTCGAGCGAGGATGCTGACTTCTGTGGAGGCCGCAGACGCCGCCAGCACCAGGTCCCTTCAAAGAACAAACCAGGAGACCGTTAGGTCCCGCAGCCCCGGCCTGCCCTGCGTCAGCGGGAAGGCCTGCGAGGGCTGCCCGGAGGTGTCAAGGAGAAGGTGAGTTTCCTATGTGGCTGAAGAAGGTGAGAAGACTTTTATCTTTAAAACATTTTTTTTCAAGATTTTGTTTATTTTCAGAGGGGAAGGGAGGGAAACATCAATGCCTGGCTGCCTCTCAACGCGCCCCCCTACTGGGGATGTGGTCTGAAACTCAGGCATATGCCCTGACTGGGAACCGAACTGGTGACCCTTTGGTTCTCAGGCCAGCACTCAATCCACTGAGTCGCACCAGCTGGAAGTGAGGAGACTTTCAGATGTAAAACTCAACTCTTTAGTTCACAGGATAAAGCCCTGGAGACTGCGCCAATGGCCCACCAGCTGAAGACGCAGGAGGGACAGGAGATTCGAGTTGGAGTTCTCAGTTCACAGCGCACCGTCCCACCAACAGGATGATCCTGTTAGAGGGACAGGAGCTTTGTGCCAAGTCATCTGTCAGAGGGGAACTTCTGCTCTCAGAGGGCAACTTTTATCACATTCCTTAAATACCAGTATTTTCATAAACTGGCACTGCGGTTATTACGATAAGGGGATTTTTAAAATCAGCACATACGTGAGCTACGTGATTCCACTGGGGAACTGAAGGAGCAGCCGGAAGGCATCACCTAGCCCCCACTGAAAACACGTTCACGGCGCCTCCGGCCCCCTCTCCGCTCACAGGAAAAGCCCGAGAGCGACACAGTGCCCCGGGCAGGAGCGGAAGCACCGCCCCGGGCCCGCTCACCATTCCTCGACGTAACTCAGGTAGTAGTGATGCTGCCTCTCCGTGCAGCAGCCGTAGCAGGGCTCCATGAAGTTCACGAACACCTCGGGGTGCTTTTCTTCTTTTTTCTGCAATGAACAGAACGAGGAGAAAACCTCAGGTGCGGCTTCTCTTTCCTCCTCTACAGTGAATGATCTTGAACAAGAAGACCATTTAAGTTTTATGAGAAAAGTTGCTCAAAAATCTATGTCCAGATGGACAGGCACGACGCAAAGGCGGCACCGAGGAGGGTCCGGAGCAGGCGGCGGCCGCCAACCAACCTGCATTCGGACTGCCCGCCGCTCTCCGGCCGCTGGACGAGCGTGCACGGACTGCTCGGCCTCGCCGACACCCAGCCTTCTCACCTGTGTAACACGTCCACTAGAACTACATCAAGGGCTGACAGTGTGAAATGAAACGCTACATGGAAAGCTTCCCGCCCAGACTAGGACCGTCAGTCCTCCAACGAACCCCCGCTGGCGTTCACATCTTCCCCAGGAACGGAAAGCCTCCGTGACTCTCTGAAACGGGGACACGCTCACTACATTCCTGGGCTGCGTGACGACACTTTGGTCCGTTTCGGTCCACAGACCACACATACGACCGAGACTCCCTGAGATTACAACGAAGCTGAGAAATTCCTCCCGACCAGCGACGCCGCAGCCAACAGTTCGGCCACCGTACACAGCACAGCACAGCACACCGCACACAGACGTGTTCGGTACCGGGACACGCCGCACAGGGCTGTGGCCTGGGAGCTGCAGGGCGGGGACACGCCGCACAGGGCTGTGGCCCGGGAGCTGCAGGGGAACAGCGTTTGTCACCTGAAAGTGCCTACTTGGCACAGGATCACTGTAAGCTTTAGTTTTGAGAAGAGCACACACGAAGACACTCTGAAAACCAAGCAGAAGTTGCCTTTGTAAAACATTTACAAGGGAAATTTCCACGGCAAGGGTGTTTCCCTTGCAGGAAGAGGGGTGCAACCTCCTCTCCAGCACCTCTTACCAAATCGGGAGACGACCACGTAAACCTGCGTGACGGCCTTACCCGGCTCCTGGCCACCTCCCGGAACTGACCCCCCGGGGCCCCCCACTGTCCTCTGTCCTCAGCTGAAGACGGTATTGAAGGAGGTGGACTCGGCCCTCTCAGCCAATTACTCAGTTTTCCATGAACACAGGAGGCGAATGTTACTAAATTTTTGTTTTTCTCCTAAGCGTGCCTTTTGTGACAAGGATGTCTCAGCCAAAAGCACCCAAGGGCAGAGGGAGAATGACTTCTCCTCCCCGCAGCGAGACAGGCAGCCAGACCACACGGGCTGGGCGTGTGGGAGGCTGGGCCACGTGGGCTTGTACGAGTGCCCAGTCTAGGACGGTGGCGCGTGGTGTGGTATTTCTCAGACCTGCACTGAAGCAGGGCGTGACTGTCAACACGTAAAAAGTCACTGTATCAGGAACCCAAAAGGGTTAAAAACGGAGCTAAACAAATCTGTTCAAAGCCAAGTCAGGTTTTATTCGCTATAGAAAGGTGCTTGCAATTTACTACCAGGTAAATAAGGTTGCAAACAGAAGGACAAGTTTAACCCCCACTTCGGTGGTATTCGGACATTTACGTGTGTACCGTCGATTGTTTTCTGGACTTGGAAAGCGTTTTCTGGAAGTGTGCCCACTCACTTGTTTCTTTAAACGCGGCCGCGCACCGGCGAGCCCTCGCAGACACTGCCATCTTCTCGGAGCCACCGACGGCTGCCCCCCCACGTGGTCCGGCCGCACGGCTCCTCTCAGAGCCCCTCCGAACCCGTCGCAGCCGCCCGGGTCACCACCCGGTCACCACCCGCCCCTCCCGGGCCCTGCTTTATTCCCCGGCGCCCTCACCTCCCGTGGCCCTACGCTCGTCTCCGGACTGGCGCATTCGTGAGAACGTGAAACCGCCAACGCAAGACGCTGTGTGCTCGGCTTGAACACAGCGCCTAACACGGCGCAGGCATCTGATGCTCAGCCGATGAATAAATAAGGGGAAGCGTTTTAAAAACCAAGGTATTTTACTGCTTTTCTAAAATGCCTCTGCAGGTTACCATCTACTAAGACTCAGTTTACCACTTGAGCAAAAGCGAGTTTTCCAGGTTTTTTCGCCTCACGACTGATTACAGTAGGACAGGCTCTAAGCGGAGGCCGAGTTGTAACTGCAGAACCGGCTCAGGACGGCCCTGTCCTGACAAGGTCCTAAGCC
Organism: Trachops cirrhosus; assembly: GCA_028533065.1. NCBI lineage: Eukaryota > Metazoa > Chordata > Mammalia > Chiroptera > Phyllostomidae > Trachops > Trachops cirrhosus. The sequence goes on from CM052540.1 coordinate 3,483,090, forward strand.
ACTTTGCGGAGACAACGGACCAACGCCGTAGTCATGCAGCTGAAACACGGGCGGAGGTGGGAATACCCCCACTGGCTGCAGCTGGAACCCAAGTGTCACCTCCTCAGGGAACCAAAGGACGGAAACACACCAGAACTCGAAGACCGGAACCCTCTCAGAAGCGAAGGGTCCGCGGCGCAGGAAGGCCGGGGCTGAAGCCACTGACGTATCCCATCACAGTGGCCAAGTGCCGAAGCCCTCCAATCAAAACTGCACAGCCAGCCCTTCTGTCCCTCCAACCCTCAATCTCTGCCTTTAAAAACCCTTGATTAAGAAAGCCAGCGGGGAGTTCGGGTTTTAAGCTGTAGCTTCCCACTCTCCTTGCAGGCTCCCTACAAATAAATGGCTTCAACTCCTCCGCCGTGAACCTCCAAGTTCAGTGTGCGGCTTGCTCTGCTGCACACCGGGCAAGCGGGCCACGCTCGGCTCGGTAGCGTACGTTTGGTCCGCAGGCCGACGGTGTGGTTTTGGAACCGTGCACCTGAAGGCGCACCATCGCCACCAGAACAGGAAAGTGAAGCCTGAGCGGCAGACTTTATCAGGAGACTTTTCTAATTCTCGAAGCACGAAGACGCCCTTCTCGCACACCCACCGGGAGCAGCGCCATCACCACGTCGGGAGACGTTTCCAAGGACCCGTCTGCAGCGGCGTACACTATCGTGAAGACGTAGGTGCCGATCCACAGCACGTCTAGGACTGAAAGACACACGCCCTAGATCAGCACCTCGCCTGGGACAGCCCGTGTGCTACAGAACTAACGTCTTATGGATAAAAACCCAACTACTACAGCTTTAACCAAGGTCCGGATTTCACTGATTACAGGCCCAAATTTATCCCAAAGTGGCATCCCCTCCCCCCCGGTGGATTATAATCAGGGAAAGTTACAAAGAATTCTGATTACAAAAAGCCAGGATCCAGCGACTGCCAGCTGCCGTGAGAGAGCTGCCCACCAGACCGCCATCCCGCTGACCGCACCGCCGGACTGACAGAGGGCGGGCGCCCAGGGGGGCGGCAGCTCGCCCCTGAGCCGGGTGCAGGCACACACCATCGAAACTTCCGTAATACCGACGGCACCCCTCGGAAGGTCAGCCCCACAGAAAAGCGGGTGTGTTACCTCGGACCGGGTGGTCTGACTCATAGAACGGAGGACAAGGAATGACTTTTTTTTCTTGCAAAGTCTGAAAGAGATTTGAAAAAAGAAAAAAGTGTTACATGAAACAATCCCCAAGCCAACGACACTGTCATATCCAGTACGCCCCCCTCGAAGCCACCTAAGTTTCCCCTCCCCAGGGAGCTCAGCCTGAACACGGGGAAGAGTGGGTTCCTACTCCGGGGTGCTGGCCCACAGAAACACGCCAACATGTTCGGATGTAGGTAACGGGGACGCTCAGTGCAGCCCTATTTACAGCAGCAAAACCACTGCCACCGACAGATAGCCATCAATGACAGAAGAGAGGGACAACTTACGGCACGGCCGGGCACTGCACTACCATGCAGCCATTCAAAGGAACTGAGTGGCTCTACACACGTAAGTTGGAAAAAGGACTCCAATATACTACTGTTTTTTAAAAAGGCGAACAGCAAGCCAATAAAATTAAACCCGTTGTATTGCCTTTTTACAAGCTAGTGCCCTAAAATATGGACCGAATTTCACATGATAACCGCTTGCGATAACAAATAACCAACCCTGACCTCAAGCCCACACCACCGCGTTCACTGCCTTGCACCCCGCAGAGCACAGTCTCTCCAGGAGCCACAAACAGCAGCACAGGCCCCGGTGTCGCCTGTGAACCCCTCCTCCCAACCCAGGCTTGACCGTCAGACACACGGACTCTCCGTGAGTAGGTCAGGAAGCCACAGGCACAGGAGACACAGTGCACGTGCAACAACGTGAGCATCCACTGGCTTTGTCGCCGGGAGTTACAGAAACGGAACCTTTACGATGGACCCAAACACTGCTTTACCCGAAGTGATTCTGCTTCACAGTAATAGCCTTTCACCTACTCCTTCTCCCCTTAAGCTGTTTTTATGGAATGGACTGAGGATATAAGGTTGAAGAACCATGTGTAGAATATGGTAACATTTTATTTAAAAAGCAAAACAAGTCATGTCTAGTGTGGCTCGGCGGGCTGGGTGCCAGCCTACGAACCAAGGGGTCATCGGTTCGATTCCTGGTCAGGACACACGTCAGGCTGCGGGCCGGGTCCCCAGTTGTGCACCACCCCCCGTCCCCGAGGGGCAGGGGGTGTGCAAGATGCAACCACACATCAATGCTTCTTTCCCTCTCTTTCTCCCCTGTCTAAAAATAAATAAATAAAATCTTTTTAAAAAGATCACGTTAAAAAAAAAAAAGCAAAACCAAAGTACCGCGCACACAGACTCTATTCGTATGTGCCTCCAGAGCAGAGGGAGCCCCGGAACATGGACCGGGGATGGAAGGGAAAAGGGGCTCCCCTCCTTCCCGCACCCACTTGTGTACTGAAGAATTTGCTGCAATGAGCACAAATAACATTTTAACAGAAAAACACACCAAAGGTGTCCCCACACCACCCTCACACCAGTGGGTAGCTTCTGTGGGAACAGCTCTGAAACCCAAGGCAAGACTTACAGGGAGATACTGGACCACGGTTCCGTTCTGCTTCCCCACCGCCAGCTGCTTTCCTTTGGGGCTCCAGCACACTGAGAAAAGAAGAGAGTGCCACCAGTGAAAGACTGTGGGGGGCGGGGGGGGGGGCCCACCATGGGAGCTGCACCGAGGCGGCGCCTGGGCACCGGCTGTTCTTAGCAGTGTCAACACCATTACAGATCTTACAGATCGGAACAGCAGCTCTCGTCCTCCCAGTTCCAAGGGTCACCCTTCGGCAAAGTGACAAAGGATAAAAATCCCTCTGATGACACAAGCCGATCATGATTTATCACTGGGCCACTGAATCATCGGCTAAAAATGCCTTTCAGTGGAGTATTTCCCAGAAAGCTGGGAGTACGCGAAACTCTGTCGTCTTTAGGGAAGACCAGGGACTAGAGGAGGTTTTCCAATACCAAGAAACCTATGTCTTGCCCCCATTTGATATTCCTGATGCCTTTCCCCTGAGAAGTACAAATGACTTACAGAGCACCACTGCTTTAGATCCAGAAACAATTCTCCTCAAAAACACAGTTCTTAGGCCCTGGCTGGCGTAGCTCAGTGGATTGAGCGCGGGCTGCGAATCAAAGCATCGCAGGTTCGATTCCCAGTCAGGGTACATGCCTGGGTTGCGAGAGGCAACCACACATTGATGTTTCTCTCTCTCCTTCTCCCTCCCTTCCCCTCTCTAAAAATAAATAAATTAATTAAAAAAAAAAAAAAAAAAAAAAAACACAGTTCTTGACCAGCTGTACCAAAATATTTCTTCCTCCAGAAACCCACGCACATTCAGATTAACTCACGTGCGCTGTTTGGGTTCAAGGATATTAACTATGGAATAAAGAATACTCTCCACTTCTACCAAATAACAACAAATACAACATTTGCTTTTATTTCCAGAAATTAATTTTCAAAGAGATTAGCATTAACGTATGTCACAGAGTAAGAGTCTTTAGCACCCACCAGACGTCACTGCTACTGTGGAAGGAAGCGTCGCACACACTTTCACTGTTTCGGTGACTTGCAGAACAGCGATGCTGCCATCTGCCAGACACACTGCCACCATGGAGGGGACGGCCGGGTTCCACTTCATGTCGATCACCGTGCCGCCTGCATCTTTCGAAAGCTTGTGATAGGCAAAGGGGCGTTTCTGCTGCTTAGCCTTTTAAAACAAACGGCCAGAAGCGAGAAGAAGTGAATTAATGCACAGACACTTCACAGTGGGAGGAAATCATCGAACATTTAACTTCTCTCAAGTTTCAGGTCACGCCCCGGCCAGGTCGTCGACTGGGTACAGCATCATTCCAATGCACCGAGACTGCAGGTTTGACCCCGGCCAGGGCACGTACAAGCACCGACCCATGAATGCGTGGAAAAGTGGAACGACAAATCGATGTTTCTCTCTCACTCTCTCTCAAATCAATAAACTAAAAAAAAATATATGTGGTTCACTTTCCTCCATGAACGTGAAAAAAAAAATTTAGCTCTCCACAACAACCCCTTTGTTACACAACTTTGACAATGGCAGTCCATTATTCCGGCGCACTGCAGGGACTCCCAGTAGGGGATATACAAATGCAGGGCGATCGATAAAGCGCAGACGTTAGATAAGAGTCTGGGCTCTGCTTCTCAACAGCACTAGGCCCTTGGACAGGCCCGCAAACTCTCTGGGCCTGTGTCTCCACCTACAAGGTGCAGGCAGCAGCCCCTCCCGCGCAGGGCCCTGGCAGGCGCGGGCGAGGATGAGGCACGCACAGCACTGGCATGGGGCCTGGCGGTCAGCGTCAACGCTACCACGGACTGCTATATCATTACTGGTCTGCAGGAGCGGAAGACACTGCGCGAGGACGTCAGAGACCCAGGGTGTTGTCACTTTCGACATTACCCACTAGCTCTACGGCCTTGGGCAAGTCACCTAAACCTCCCTCGGCTCTAGCTGTCTCCTATGTACAGGAGAAATAATAACTTAGAGGGGTGCTACTACAAAATAACTTCTTAAAGTCCCTTCTACCTCAAGGATCAATGATGTCATAATTGAGAACATTGTAAAAGCCAAATTTGAATACAGATGCCAGGAACGCTCAGGCCGAGTCGACACCAGAGTCTGCCGGGAGCTTACCTCGTTCGAGAATGTGCGAACGTCGAAAAAAGCGATGACGGAACCGTATTCACCGGACACCATGCACACGGAGAGTGTGAGGTTATCACAGCTCAGGGCAAGGTGACGGATGGGGAATTTCATAGGAACTAGCAAGCCTTGGACTTTATCAACTGTAAAAATGTAAAACAATAAAATTTAAAAAGCAGAAAATGGAATGTTCTGAGCATACGCCACAAGCCCTTTACCCAGTCAGTGGAAACAGTCTCTGCACCTCCACGAACAGGGGAACGGGCCCTGATGTGGCCAGGCAGCACCTCTCGGCCTTCTTACAGGTGTGCAATGGCGCACGCGGGCCGCAGGAGTTCTTCCTCGCACGACTGGGGAGACTAACTGGCAGTCGCCTTTGTTGGAAACGGTGTCCTCGAACTGGGTTTCCAGACTTAATTCCACCAGGGGGTGGGGGAGTCCCCCACACCAACGAACAATTCTCAGGAGTCTGAGAATCCAAGCCAGTTCTGACACTATCTTCCCAGAGATGGCATCGGAATCCAGAGGTCAAGCGGTCAGTCCCACAAGACTGACCCCCATCCCCACACTTCAGGCCAGACTCGAGCCTAGGGTCTCTGTGCCACTGACCAGGTGGGTTCAGCTGGAGGTCTCCACGAACCCCTCGAACTCAGAATGCCAACTGCAAGTCCAGCTTGCTGCCTGCACCTCTGACCAACTGGCCAATCAGAGGTTTCCCACAACCCATTCCTTAGGTCCAGTTAATTTGCTAGAACCATTCGAAGAACTCAGAGAAATACTGTACGAGGTGGTACCACTCCCCCGCAAAACCCCATAATTTATTTATAAAAAATTGTGTATTTATTCTTGCATGTTTAAACTTCAGTCATTTTCAAAGTACTCTCCATTTGATGCAATATACCTATCCAGACATTTTTCCACTGTTCAAAAGTTTTTCTTTAAATATTTTATTGATTATGCTATTACAGTTGTCCCATTTACCCCCCTTTATTCCCCTCCACCCTGCACACCCCCTCCCACCCACATCCCCCCCTTTAGTTTATGTCCATGGGTCATACATATAAGTTCTCGGGCTTCTACATTTCCCCTACTATTCTTGCCCTCCCCCTGTCTATTTTCTACCTACCATCTATGCTACTTACTCTCTGTACCTTTTCCTCCTCTCTCCCCCTCCCATTCCCCTGCTGATAACCCTCCATGTGATCTCCATTTCTGTGGTTCTGTTCCTGTTCTAGTTGTTTGCTTAGTTTGTTTTTGTTTTTTAGGTGTGGTAGTTAATAACTGTGAGTTTGCTGTCATTTTACTATACATGTTTTTTATCTTTTTTCTTAGATAAATCTAATATTT
>CM052540.1:3489726-3519805 GCA_028533065.1 Trachops cirrhosus
TGCTGTCATTTTACTATACATGTTTTTTATCTTTTTTCTTAGATAAATCTAATATTTCATAAAATAAGGGCTTGATGATGATGAACTCCTTTAACTTGACCTTATCTGAGAAGCACTTGATCTGCCCTTCCAATCTAAATGAAAGCTTTGCTGGATAGAGCAATCTGGGATGTAGGTCCTTGCCTTTCATGACTTGGAATACTTCTTTCCAGCTCCTTCTTGCCTGCAAAGTCTCTTGAGAAATCAGTTGACAGTCTTATGGGAACTCCTTTGTAGGTAACTGTCTCCTTTTCTCTGTTGCTTTTAAGATTCTCTCCTTATCTTTAATCTTGGCTAACTTAATTATGATGTGCCTTAGTGTGTTTTTCCTTGGGTCTAACTTCTTTGGGACCCTCTGGGCTTCCTGGACTTCTGGAAGTCTCTTTCCTTTGCCAGATTGGGAAAGTTCTCCTTCATTATTTGTTCAAATAAGTTTCTGATTTCTTGCTCTTCCTCTTATCCTTCTGGTACCCCTATGATTCAGATGTTGGAACATTTAAAGATGTCCTGGAGGTTCCTAAGCCTCTCCTTTTTTTTTGAATTCTTGTTTCTTCATTCTTTTCTAGTTGGATGTTTCTTTCTTCCTTCTGGTCCACACTGTTGATTTGAGTCCCAGTTTTCTTCCTGTCACTGTTGGATCCCTGTACATTTTCCTTTATTTTACTCAGCATAGCCTTCATTTTTTCATCTAATTTGTGACCAAATTCAATGAATTCTGTGAGCATCCTGATTACCAGTGTTTTGAACTGTGCATCTGATAGGCTGGCTTTCTCTTCATCGCTTAGTTGTATTTGTTCTGAGGCTTTGATCTGATCTTTCATTCGGGCCATTTTCTTTGTCTTGCGCACCCGAGCCACGAAAGGTTACGTGCCTGAGGCAGGTTCTGCTGAAAGGACCGATGTGCCCGACTGTCTCGGAACGTGCAGGTAAACACGCTGGTGTAACTCGTCCCAGTGTAAAAATCCACCCGCATCCACACAACTGCAGTTCCTTAGAAGAAAGTACGTTCTCAGTGGAAGGGGTCACAGCTCTTTTTCCCAAGTTTTCTGCCTGCCACATTCCTTCCCTCCAGCGCCTGTTCAAAAGTTTTGAACTTGTTGATTGTGATGCCTTTTAGTGCTCCTGCCATCTTCTGTTTTACCCTCCCACATTAGCAAAACATTTCCCTTTGGGCACTTTTTTCATCCAGGGAAACAAAACAAAGTTGCTGGGGGCGAGATCGGGCGACTAGGAAGGGTGGGGCACAGGGGCAGGCTGTTTTTTGGTCAAAAACCGAGCAACACTCAGCACGACGTGGGCAGGTGCGCTCGTAAATCACCCACCATGAAATGGGCAGATGCGCTGAAAGAGTCTTCATGAAAATTCACTGAATCTGAATGTGGCCTCTCACAACAACGCCAGCTGGTACAGATACAGAGGGGTTCCTAGAACACTCACCTAGCAGGGGAAGCCTGTACTACAAGGGGCCCGCCCTCCAGGAGACAAGTCCAGTTGTTTGGGATGACCTCTCGTGTGTTCCTGACTAGATCGGTGGTTTACCATGAGGCTGTGACTCGGGAACAGCCAGACGGAAGAGCTACTGTACACAGGGCAAGGTCTGGGGAACTCCATGGAGCTTCCACGCCCTCTCCAGGCTTGCAACTTTTTTTACTGCCCAATTACAGTTGCCCCCATTTCCCCTCATTACTCTCCCCTGCCCCACCAACCCCCCGCCTTCCACTTTCAATCCTCTCCCCTCCCACTGTCTTTGCCCACGGGTCCTTTATACATGTTCCTTGACTTGACTCTTCCCCTTCTTTCCCGTTACCCCCCTCTCCCCTCCCCCCGTCACTTCAGTTTGTTTATTTACATGTCTCTGGTTCTGTTTTGCTTGCTTGTTGGTTTTGTTGATTAGGTTCCACTTATAGGCGAAATCATAGGGTATTTGTCTCTCACCGCCTGGCTGATTTCCCTTAGCATAATACTCTCCAGTTCCATCCATGCTGTTGCGAAGCGTAGGAGCTCCTTCTTTCTGCTGCATAGTACTCCATTGTGCAAACACCAGTTTTTTGATCCACTGGTTTACTGATGGGCACTTAAGTCTGCTCGCAGCACTCAGCCATTGTGAATTGTGCTGCTGTGAACAATGGCATGCACAGGCTCTTCTGCACTGGTGTCTCAGGGTTCTTAGGGTACGTTCCCAGCAGTGGAACTGCCGGGTCAAAAGGGAGTCCCAGTCTTAATTTCCTGAGGGAATTCCATACTGTTCTCCCTAGTGGCCGCACCAGTCAGCATTCCCACCAACAGTGCACTAGGGCTCCCTTTTCGCCACAGCCTCGCCAGCACCTGTTGTTTGTTCATCCATGGTGGCCATTCTGACTGGTGTGAAGTGGCATCTTGTGGTTTTAACTGGCATCTCTCTGATGGCTAGTGATGCTGAGCATCCTTTCATATGTCTCTGGGCCCTCTGTATGTCCTCCTTGGAGAAGTGTCAGTTCAAGTCCTTTCCCCATTTTTTAATTGGGTTGTTTGTCTTCCTGGTGTGGAATCATATGAGTTCTTTGTATATCTTGGAGATCAAACCATTGTCGAGGTATCACTGGCAAATATATTTTTCCATATGGTTGGTTCCATTTTCATTTTGCTGATGTTTTCTTTGGCTGTGCAGAAGCTTTTAAATTTGATGTAGTTCCATTTGTTTATTCTTTTCTCTACATCTCTTGCTCTAAGAGGCATATCAGTGAAAATACTGCTGCATGGAATATCTGAGATTTCCCTGCCTATGTTCTCCTCCAAGACTTTTATGGTGTCATGACTTATATTTAAGTTTTCTACTCATCTTAAGTTTATTTTTGTGTATGGTGTGAGTTGGTGGCTGAGTTTCATTTTATTTTTTTGCGTGTAGCTGTCTAGATCTCCCAACACCATTTGTTGAAGAGACTATTTTTACTCCACTTTATGCTCCTGCCCTTTGTCGAGTATTAACTGACTGCAGAGACACGGGTTCATTTCTGGGCTCTCTGTTCTGTTCCATTGATCTATGTGTCTGTTCTTATGCCATTACCAGACTGTTTTGATTACAGAGACCTTGTAATATAGTTTGATATCAAGTATTGTGATCACTCCTACTGTGTTCTTCTTTCTCAAAATTGCTGAGGCTATTCGGGGTCATTTATGATTCCACATAAATTTTTGAAATGTCTGTCCTATATCTGTGAAATACGTCACTGGTATTTCAATAGCGATTAGACTGAATCTATAGATCACTTTGGGTGGTACAGACATGTTAATTCTTTCAATCCATGAAAATGGTATATGCTTTCTTTTATTTGTGTCTTCCTCAATTTTGTTCTTCAGTGTCCTGTAGTTTGCTGAGTACAGGTCCAGGCTTGCAACTCTCCCTGCATCTCCATGTACTCACCAACAAGGAACCCTCCAAACCACCCTCCTCGGGTTTTACGAGGGCTTCATTACAAAGACAGAACTGATTAAATCACTGGCCGTTGGTGACTGAGTCAACCTCCCGGGGTGGGGTGTGGGGGAACTGAAAGTTCCAACCCTCTAATCGCAAGGTTGGTTCCACTCCACTGAAAACCAATCCCAATCCTTAGATGCTTTCCAAAATTGCATCATTAACACAAGGAAACTCCCCCCACCAACACTTCAATCACAATCTTGCCAACCCGCATTTTTTCAACAATGCTCCAAACAGCACACAATCCCATTTGTTTGGATGAAATTGTTGTGCCAACTAAAAAGCCATGTACTAAAACCTTTCTCCAAGACAGGCAGAATCCAGGTAAAACTGAGCAAAAATAAATGCATGGGGGAACGGTAAATTCTTCTTTCCCATAAGCTTAAAGGAACAACTCATCAACAAGGAGACATAAAAGGACCAAAAAGAACCAGACAGGCTTCCAACGTCTGACCTGAACCTGTCCTTCGGGGCCAGCCTAAGGACTACAGGTTTCGCTTTAGCATCGAGTTCCTTAAGGCGGGAACTAGATCAGCACTTCCCTGTCCTCCTCCCTCTTCTATTCAACACAAAGCAGGTAACTTACCTATCTTATTGGGATCGTCTCCAGGCTTATTTTGAATAAGAAGATTTTTAGTAGGAAAAATCTGCAACCCACTGGCCCCACCAGCGAAGACCAGGCCGTACTTGTTGGACACAGCAAGCAGACTCGACCGCTCCTTGGGCAACTCCTCGGGGCAGTCAAAGATTCTCACCTTCTTCAGGGCCCTAAACTGAAAATCCTGTTGCGAGAGACGAAAACGAGGTCAGTGCAGAGAAAATGGGAGACTAAGCCCTGCCTGTCACAGTCCAGAAGACCCAACTCCAGTACAACAAAATTACCCATGACCCCGAGCCCAATGGCTCGTGTGACTTACTCACTTTAAGCTTCCTGTGCGTACTGTGGTAGTTGGCATAGTGCTTATTAACACTGAATGAAATAAATTTTTAAAAAGTCTTCCATGAAGCCTTCCTTGACTATCAGCTCACACTGAACTTTTCCTTTCCTGAATTCCTGGTTTACAGTCTTACCCACCACACAAGCTGACGCTGTTACTTATTTATACTCTTCTCCTGTTTGGAGTATGCGTTATCTCACAGCCCAGAGCAGCGCTTCATAAACTGCTGAACACTGAGCACACCCCACACTACGCTGTAAGCCTGACAACCCGGTGCGGCACTCAACACGTACACATGGGAATAGACCACAGAAACATCGCCGAAGCCCAAGAACTGACTTACCTGCATCAAATGCTCGACAAAGTGCCATCACACACAGAAACAAAACGGTACATGTGGTCAACCTCTTGGTGTTCAAGACCTACCTACACAGAAGCCCAAAACCCTCAACACGGGCTCTGCAACTCTGGAGCCTCGCCTCACAACGCTGCTTCGCTGACTCGGGTGCGCCTGAGCCACATCCTGCACCACCTCCAGCCCCCACCTATGTCCAGTGTTCATCTCCTTCCACTTCCACGCTCCCTAGTAGCTCAGGGCCTGGCAGTCTTCCCGACCTCCTGTCGATGCCGGGCGCACCCAGCCTTGCAAGAATTTATCTGTATGCTTTCAAAGACAATTTTCAGTGTGCACCGCTTCTTGGTAAAAAGAGGTCCCTAAGTTTACCAATCACAATGTTAAGTTGTACTATAAAAGCTTTTTTTCCCCCCATTCTAAACTTATCTCTAAGTTGAGATTTTGGTGAAAAGAGTGTGAATCCCCTTCTGCTCACATTCCCAAAGTGTAAGGGCCAAAGACAGCCTCCCTTAGCCTTCACTTCTGCACACGCGGGTTTCATAAAGCATCCCTGCCACACCCCACACACTCATTTCCTTGGATTCGATGTTTAATGCATATTTTCTGAAAGATTTATGAAATACTCCCAATTTCCAACTGATAGGAAATCCGCACAGCTTTCCAGGTGAAACCACAGTACAGTTTCATACAGGAGCAGAATAAAATTTTCATCTTTTCGACAATTTCTTGTCCTGGTAATCCCAAATATCCTTCCCGGGCCTTGGCCCCGTGGAGGTGGAGGGCCGGCGGGATAAAGAGGCACAAGAGTGCCCTCCTTTCTGTTGTAATCGGTAACTCGAAGGGAGATGCCACCTTCCAAGTCTGTGGTTCTAAAACCGTTTTCCCCCTCTGCTTCAGTGTATCTGACGACACGGCACACGCGCACTGGGTGGTTCAAGCAGGCAGTGATTTTGAGAAAGAATCACTACTCTCTAAAAGTACGGATTACTACTCCCGAAATGGATGTCAGTGATTTCTTCAAACAAACGCCTAAAACCCCCCTGCAACTTACTCCCTTTCATGTTTATAACCATTATTGGGATCGCCTGCCCCCTCTTTAGTTTCCTGACTTAGGCAGATTTCCAGTACCAGAAGAGTCCTCCTATTCCAATTAACTGAAGTTTTTTGTAGGACAGGTGATGAATCCTGGCTCTGTGTTCGGCAGGCCTGGACAGAAATAGTACGGTGAGGCAGAAAAAGAGAGAGTACTTAAAAAAAAACAAAAAGCAAAAAACCAAAAAACCCCGCCCCCTGGATTTCAGCCTCTGTCCAATGTGACTTTGGGTAAGCTACTTTCCGAACCTCGACTTACTCCTCTAATACTAACTTTTTCGTAGGGTTGCTGTACCTAGCACATAGTCAACTCAATAAATAGCTTATTACCACTACTCCGACCACCACAGAAAAGTAGCTACAGTAACCCAGGTGGCTCGCACGAGACCAACACGGGAAGGGGAAACTGGTCTCCGCGGGGCTACAATGCGGGCGGCAGACACAGTGGCCCAGGGTGTGCAGGTGAGAACTCTGAACGCGGCAAATGTTCAAGCATGAGGCGGGAGGCGGGGCAGCCGGCACCCGCGCTGCGCTGTTCCGCGAGGCTCTAACGCAACGCCGAGAGTAAGGAAGGGAGGGAGGCTCCGGCCAGTCTCTGACCTTCATCTCCCGCTCGGGGATCATGGCGTCCATCTCGTCTCCCATTGCGCCGCCCTCAGGTGGTCGAAGCAGCCGCCGCTGCCCCCCGCGGCCTTGCCTGCCCTGCTCAGGCCGCCCCCAGGCCGACTTCCTGCACACAGTGCTAGCGGCGCACAGCGGCCCCGCATTTCCGGCGCGCTTTGGTGGCGTCACGCGTTCCCGTCCACTGCCTGGTCTAGGGAGGCTGAGGGACTGTCTGAAGTCGCGCGCGCTACTGGCCGCCGCCTCCCATTGGCCGGCTTAAACTGAGTAGGGGGTGTGGCCCTGGAGCCCGCGCGCCTGCGTTCTGAACCGTCCAGGTGCCGGCCCCGCTTTCGCAGCTAGAGCCGGCTCAGCTTCGCGTTGCTGTCCGTCTTCGAACCGCGCATGCCCGAGCGCTCAGCGCTCAGCGTTGGGTCGAGACGTGAGGTGGTAACCTTTGGATGTAGGTGGTTATGAATAATTCCGGATTTAGAGAAATTAGGAAATTGACAAGTATTTCCAGGAGCAGCTCTTGAGAGGGGCTTTGGAGAGGGATGTGGAAGAAAAGAGATTCAGAAAGTGGGTGGAGTGGGGCCTCACCACGGGAGACTTTTCTGTGCCTAAATTTGAAGGCTGAAAGGGGAGGTTAAAGTTCCCCAAACATCGGCTGTGCTTATCCTTTCAAGGTAATCATTTCCGAAGCAAGACCCTGGAAACCACGAAAACACTTTAGGTGTGTTATTTACTCTTCCAGACATCCTGGTCACCTAGGAGTCATTGCCATACGATTGAGGAGCTAACTAGAAGCACAGAAAAGCTACTACCCAGTGCTGGTCGGTCAGAGAGCGGTGGGGGCGGGATTAGAATTCAGCTCGTCGGGATATGCTCATTGATGACTATTGCGTGGAGGTGGGGGGCCGGGACACCCTCCACCACTTACTGCTTGATTTCCAGCAAATTGTGGATCTGCTACAGGCCTGCCTCTCATTTTATTAAAAAAAATAAATAAATAAAGGGATGACAAACAGAACCTGACTCCTTGGGTTGTTGTGAGGGGTGAATGAAGTTCCGTGTTTAGCAGAGCCTGGTACACAAGACACATTCATGCAATCTGGTTCCTATAATTGGCTTGATCTTCAGAACTTGCTGAGGCCCCCGCACCCCACCGCACCAGAGCCCATCCCCAAAATACACCAATCAAGACATCAGTTTGTCTGTTTTATTTCCAGTATGTGCAGAGGACAACCGGCATCACACACGCTCACAGGCAGGCCCACACACATACTGCATCCACCTGAACTTGCACGACACACTCCTTCATTTTGAGTCGCGGGGACAGAGCCAGACTTGGCAGTCCCCAAGTTTCTGGTTACATCAGTAAGATTTGGTCTTTCAGAAAGAAGACAGCTGAAGTTCTAAGAAACTGAGCCCTTAGCCAGAGAAGTCGAGTCCTAGAGCCAATAGGACACAACCCAGAATACACACAGAACCCCCTTTCCGGAGACCACTCTCCAGCCCCTCTTCCTCCAGGAGCTGAGCTCCCAAAAAGACCAGGTGGGCTTTCCCAGGACACTCCCCTTGCAGTGAGAGAGCTCCGTTCCTGCGCTTTCCCGAGCTGGGGACACACCCACTCGCTCTCCTCCCCAGGGGGGCTTTCCAGTGGTCCTGTAGACCGCTGAGCCTACTGAAATAGACCCGGCCGGCTCTGCCTGCTCTGAGTGAGAATGAGGTACACTGAGGAGCAGTCAGAGAAAGCCTCACCTTGACAAAGGTCTCATCCTGTCCCAGGGAGGAGAGGTAGAGGGAGTGGTGGGGACAGGCAGTTGCTTATCTAACGATCTCGGCGGCGGGAAGAAGACAAGGCAGGGAAGGCGGTGGGGTGAGATTTTACATTTACAGGGAGAACTGTTTTGCTGGGGTTTAAACTTCAACTAGGCCTGTGCATTGGAGCAGCTCCTTAGCCTGAAGATCAGACAGTCGTGGCCAAAGTAACCTTGCTCTTGCACCGGTTAAGACCAGCTGATTAACCAGACCGGGGTGTTTTCCCACCCCCCACCTGCTGCAGTCCCTCAAGCTGCTGTCAGGGCAGCTCCTTGGGCTCCGAGGAGCCACAGGGAGCCCACACTGGCTCCAGCCTCCAACAGCACCCAGACCTTTCCACTTCAGGTTTGGCAAGGGCTTCTCCAAGACTGTCGCCTCATCTAGGGCCCAGCTAGGCCCTCAGAATCTCCGTGCGGTCACCCATTAGCTCCCTCTTTCCTAACATCCGTCTCCCTTGTCCTTGCCTGGGTCTGACGTCCTCACAGGACTCTACGTTCCATGAGTCTGTCTATTTCACTACCGGGTTCTTAGTGCTCGGCCCACAGCAGGCGCTTCATAAATACGCTCAGTAGATGAGTACGTCTAGGGGTTAGGGACCCAGAACACAGGTGGGGTCCAGGCCAAGGTTCCTGCTCAGCCAGCTTGGGGCTGAGTGTGGCACCTGCGTGAGTCCCGAGTCCCGAGACATGGCTTAGCTGCGAAGCTCTAGGGAAGGCACAACTGCGAAGGCGGCCTGGCCCTGACCCAAACCCTGATGCGGACTCGGAGGCTCTGGGAAGGTGCGTCCTGGCCCAGGGTCTCCCCCCAGCGCTGACCTGGGGGATTGCCCCTCCCTTCGTTTTCATCGCCGCCTGAGGCAACCCAGAGCAGAGATGAAGCAGGGACAGGGCATCTGAACACCGGGGCTCCTGTCCAGACACTTCCGTCTCCACAGTAACCCCTGACCTTCGGCAAGGCACTTGATCCTGTGGGCCACCACAGTTTTCTCACCAGTGAAACGAGAGGCTGGCTCAGCTAACCTACAGGGTAAATCAGGGCTGTAAAACCCTGAGTCCAGAGTGCAGGACACGGGTGACCCACCATCCAATCCCCAAGCTCAAGGTCTGGGGCAATTTGGAAAGGGGGAGACGAGTCAGAGAGACAGTGGACATGGCACAGGTCAGGACAAAGTGGGGGGGCCTTAAAGCTTATAATAAGCGGCCAATAAATATCTGTTGTATGAGGGACTGAGTGAATGAATGAATGAATGAACGAGTGAGTGACGTAAGGTGGGGAGGCGAGTGGGGGAAGCACAGTGTTCAAGGAGACTGGGGTCAGAAAGGCAGCATCCCGTTTCTCACGCCTTGGCTTCACAGTTGTGCTGACTCTTCTTGCCACGAGCATTTCATCCGTCACCCTCCTCACCTGTTGCCCTCAGCATCCTCCCTGCAAGGTAGGACTAGGCTGAGATGAGCCTCCTTCCACAAGGCCCCGGGCCTCCCTTCTACCTCCAAAGCCCTTGCTGCCCCAGCAAGGGACAGGGCTCCCTCCGAGCTGCCTGTAAAGGTGTGGCTGGCAAGGAGGGTGGGGATGGCAAAGCCAGAGGATTTCTCCTGGAATTCCTTGAAGGGCTCAAACCTTCCGTCACCTGAGTGAGCACGAGAAGAAGCGCGGCCTGAAGGGGGCATCACCTGGGAGGGTGGGGCAGTGAGTGGCGACCTCCTGGACAACTCTGGGGAAAACCTAGCAAGACCTTCAGCCTTGTGCCTACTCCAGTGTCTTCTGAAAGGGGCTGAGGTCCTCGGCAGGGCCAGGCCGGCGAGCCTGGGCTAAGCTCAGAGACCTCCAGGAAGAACAGACAATACCAGCTGTGAGCGTGGGGATCACAGGCTTCCAGTCTCCCTGCCTGGCCCTGCCTCCTCTGGCTTTGGGGTTGGCGTCAGCCCTTCTGCATGGGTGGGGGTGGAGGGAGGAGGGAAGAAGAGAGGGAGGGGTCCCAGAGTCTCTTTAAGGCAGATAATTGGTGCTTCACAAAGAGATCACTGATTCTGCAGATGAAAAGAAGAAAACATGCCCAACGACCAAAAAACCCAAATAAGATGAAACACGATGAGTCCGGAGGGCAGCGAGATCAGGAGGGAGGAACGGGGCAGGGAGGGCAGGGGCAGATCCGGGCGGGGTCCTCAGGGCAGGCTGGCAATGTCTCTCTCTGGAGGGGGGCCAACCGGCTTGGGGCTGCTCTCCTGGGCTTTTCCTTCAAACATCATGACTCTGGTTTGGAGACGGAAGAAAACAAAAACAAAGAAACAGGATTAGGACTCCCTCCCTCATCCGGCCTTCGGTTTGCAGGTTCCTCAACAGAACGCCCTTCGTCCATTTTCCAGCAGGATCTTCTCGGAAGACTGGGACCGCAGCTGCATGGGAGGGGCTCCTAGTCCCATTTTACAGAGCAGAAAACTGAGGCGCAGAGTGGCAACGTGGCTCCTCAGAGCCACACAGGCAGCGCAAGCAGGAGGAGACTCAGGATCTCGGCCGTCTGGGCTTGCGCCTTCCCCTGACCAAGCTGCCTGGAGGCAGCGGAGCTAGGCTGGGCCATGGCTCTGCTCAAAACACCCTTCCGATCTTCAAAACCACCCCCACTGCTCCAAGAGCAATGTCTGGGGAGCAGAGGGCAAGTGTTCGTGGTGTAGCGTCCCGAAGGAAACAGCTGGGTTTGACTCCCTGCCCTACCACTTCCCAGCTGGTGACTCCAGCAAGACACTCAACCCCTTTTCTGCTCAGTGTCTCCATCTGGAAGCGCCGGTGCCAGAAGCGCTTTCGCCCTGGAGCTGTTCCAGGCGTCAGTGCCTGCCTCTGCCTGCACTCGGGCCCTGCTCAGGCTCTCCCAGTGCCTCGGCTTAAAGTCCCATTCAAAAGGTGGCGGTCCACAAGCAGCGTGTCTCTGAGCTGCACACATGCACTGCCAGCTCCCTCCTGGACCCCTCCCCTTGGATGGCTGAGGGGCCCTTCGCTTGAACATGTCAAAAACTGAATTCTTGATTCCTGCCTTCCCCACCTGCTCCCTCCTCCAAGCCAACAGCAGTCACCCACTCAGCCACGCAGACCCCACACTTGAGACTCAGCAGACTCCTCGTTTTCCTTTACACCCACATCTGGGCATTTAAGCGGTGCTTCCAGCTCTACCTCCAAAATCACTGCTGACTTCAACAGCTCCTGCCCAGTTCCGCGGCAGCCTCTGCAGGAGAGCATCCTTATGTCTTCCTTGCACAGGCCTCCCCGCTGCCATTCTGCCCCCTGCTGCAGCCAGCGGGGGCCTTTTAAAGGTCAGTCCCCAGCTTAGAGTAGTCCAGTGGCATCCCTCCACATTAGTACAAAGTGCTCAGCCTGGCTGTGGCCTACAAGGCCCCATGGCCCCCTCTGCAGACTCATCCTTCATTCGCCGCATTACTAACAGCCCAGCCACGCTGGGCTCTGCGCTGTGCCCTGAACACACGAGCACGACCCTGCCCCAGGGCCTTTGCATGTGCCACGTCGTCTGCCTGGAATGCCCTTCCCCGGGTCTATCCATGGCTCATCTCCTCCCATCGTCCTCACTGAGGGCTCTGGTCACACGTGGCCTTCTCGGTGAGACTTTCCCTGCCCACCGTTACATTGTCTGTGGTCCACTCGCCCACTTTGTATTTCTTTGCACTACACCATGGCAACCTGGTGTTTTCTTGGTTGTCGTTTTCTCCTGTGCTTCGAGCGTGAGCTCCACGAGGAGGCCTGCAACTCCTGTGTCCCCAGCACCGAGAATAATCCCTGGCACCGAGCTGGTGCTCGATAAATATGTGCTGAATTAACAAATGATCAGTCTAAAGACTCAACATGCAGACGAGTGCCTGGCACATAGTCAACGCCCACTAAACCTTTGGGGTCGTGTAAACAGCGCCGTCACTGTGCGCTCTGACGCCGACGGCCCTCCCACCCACACTGACAGCTCTGACCCGCCCACACTGTGGGCTCATGAGCCAGTTACTCAGCTTCCCGGGGCCTCAACTTGCCCCTCTGTAAATGAGACAGGTATGTCTGACCTTTGCACATCTGAAAAAAAAATTAATCTCATTTCATGAAAGCCAAGTGAGGTCCCTTTCAGCTCAAACATCACGAGACTCTGCAGGGACCTTCTCTGCAGCTCCTCAGTGGGGAAGGGCCGGCGTAGGGAGTGCGATTCTGGCTGCCACGCGCTGGGTGTTTGCCGCCCGCCGGGCACCACCAGCCTCTTCGTGTGTGTCGTGTCATTAATCCTCAGGACAATGCTTCACGAAAGATATTTATTACATCTCTATCTTACAGATGAATAGCAGCGAACTCCACCTCCCTCCAGAGTCAGGTTTTCACTCTATACTAAGCTCGCAACAACCCCGTGGGGTAAGAGGGTCACTTTACAAATGAGAAAACCGAGGTTCAGGACGTTCTGCCAGATGTGTCATCGTTATCGCCACCACCATCCCAGTTGCCACCTCCTGAGTGCCGATCCTACCAGACCTTTTGCTACAGGCTAATTTCACCTGCAAGGTGCAGGCGAGCACGGCATGTGACAGATGAGGAAGTCAGGTTCAGAGAGATGAAAAGCCCTGCCCAGCGGGTCCCACAGCGAGTTACCTCCCGGCTGGGGAGCAGCCGAGGTGCACACCCCGAGACCTGGCCTTCTGAGGCCCCGAGAGAGGCGGGGAGGTACTCACAGCTTGAGGACAGCAGACCGTTTCCCCAGCATCATGTTCACAAAGTCTCGGTAGGAGATGGTGTCGCTGACCCCGCCTGTCACCTCCAAGATCATCTTCTTCATCTCCAGGTGGGTCTTGGGGACCCCGAGCTTCTCCATCATCCTCTTTAAAGACATCAGGTCTGCCGGAAGAAAAGCAGATACCCTTTCAGTGGAGACAGGCGCGGTGGGGGGGGGCGGCGGGCGGGGAAGCGGTTAAAACGCCCTCTGGACCCCACACCCAGAGGAAGCCGGCGACAGCCCCTCCCTGGAGGCTGCAGTGGACAGCCTCCCTCCTCTCCGGAGAACGAGCCTGTCCCCCCGCCCTGTGCCCCTCAGAGGCAGTACGACTAGTGGCTAGGGACCTGGGCTTTTACTGTCGCACAAGCTGGGGTCAGAGTCCAGCTCTGCTGTTTCTGGCTCTGGGACCCAGGGCAAACTACCTCAACTCTCCGAACCCCGGCTCCCACCGGTGGTCACCTGGGTTGATGGGGTCATTGGGAGGGACGCTGCGTGGGAAGCACCCGGCACAAAGCAGGGGCGCAGTGACAGAGCAGCTGTGCTCTCCTGTTATCTCTAACCGCTGTTATCTCCAACCACTGTGCCCTGCAGTTAGGGGGAGCCGTGGGCCCGCTGCCCCGCTGCCCCGGGGTCACTGCCCAGCGTCGTGGCCTGACTCCAGGCATCGAAAGTCCTCCCCAGGAGGCCAGGTGGTAGCTTCCGCCGTCTGCCACTCCCACCCTGCAGCCCTAGGGCATCACTCTGGCCAGAAGGGCAAGGGTGCCAAAAATAGCCTGCAGAGCAGGAAAACCAACAAAAGAACAAAATTCCAGAAAAACAAGGGAGGCACCAAAAAGTCACTGCCCCCTGAGGACTTGCACCCGGCTCCCCAGACCTGAGGCAATTTCCTTCAGATTGTTCCACGAACAATGTGGGTCAGCAGAGGATGGCGAGGGAGGCGGTGTGGCCGGGGGTGGATTTGGGGCCAGGCCGTGGTGCGCCAGCTCACCCCAGGGCCGGGAGGGCGGGACCGGTGCCAGGCCCCTCGGTGCCAGGACGTCCAGGGCGTTTCAAAGAGAGCTGGGCAGAAGAAGCGAAAGGTCTCCCACAACTGCTGGCCGGACGCTGAATTGGCCAGACCTCACTGCAAGGCCATTTGGCAGGATGCTTCGAAAGCCTTTGACCCAGAATGTCTCATTCCTGAGATTTACTCTTAAGAAGTAATTAGGGATGTGGACAAAGACTCGTGTACAAAGATGTTCTTCAGAGCATTATCGGCGACACTACGGCAGCGGCCGAATAAATTACAGTCTGTGCCCACGATGGACTGTTACTCAGCCACTAATTATATTTCAAGAGGAAAGTTAATCATATGTCAGAATACTCACAATGTGTTATTTTTTTTTTAAAAAGACGGAGGTTCTAAAAATGGTGTAAAATAGCATTTGTGATGAGAACAAAGCATGGAAGGATATAAACCAAACTGTTCACAGCAGCAGGTGACGTATTTTTGTCTGTGCTTGCTGTGCTTTCCAAAAATGTTTACGATGAAAATGTAGTCACTTAATAAATCTTTTTCGAAAGAAGAAAAGGAATAAAAATGTTCAAAAAGGGAACGATGGAGGGAAGAAGGAGCAGAAAGACAGCACCACTGAGCCCCGCTCTCCGCATCTACAAAACGGGGATAATTACACCAGCCTCGACCATGTCCTTCTGGGACTGGTGAAGGTCAAAGTTATGGTCTTGAGTGTAAGTGCCACGGACAGGCGTTTGTCACCCCCAGCATCTGGCTGGCAGGACAGGACAAGGGTCTGTTGGAAGAGGACACCTTTGTCAACTGCGGGAGAGTGTACAGATGTGAGGAGAGGCCCGGGGACAAAGGGAATGCCAGCCCCTGGGCCAGGCGTCAACCACCTGAGCATGTCCAGCCCCAGGCAGGGGTGGCGCTCTCTGTGCTGGGTCCCCTGGGGTGGGTGGCTGAGGCGGGACATCAAGCAGAGAGGGGTGGGGAGGGAAATGGTCGGAAGAGAAGTTTGGGGACAATGGACCCAAGGTAAAGGAAGACAGACTCCAGCCTGGCTCAGCTGGCCCAGCCCTCGGGAAGGCTTCAGCGTGTGACCGTCACACTCGTGACACCCCGCCCACGCAGGTGAGTCTGTGGGGCTCTCTGGACCCACCCACCAAACACTGTAGTCCCTGCAACACGCCCAAGGCGTCACTCACCAATCTCGCCTTCATTGTTCAGGTCAAACTCCATGTACTTCTCTGGAAACCACAGAGCAAAAACCGGCATTAGCTTGGAAAGCAGGGTGGCCCCTGCAGGTCCCAGTGACTCCCCTGAGGGCAGGCGGCCTGGTCCTCGCTCGGGGAGCCCACCCTGAACCCCTCACCCCACATGGGGTTCTCGACATGAGTCCTGTCATCTCAGGTGTCCGCACCCCTGTCCTAGGGGCGCCACGGGGAGAGGCGCCCTGGAGCCACTCTGACCCTGTACCAGGGAGGGTGGCTGCTTCCTCCCAGGGTCCTGCCAGGGACGGCCGGCTGCATTTCAATCGGCTGCGGTGACAATAAATTCCAGCCCTGGAGATACAGGTCCAGTGAGGAAGGGGAGGGTGGGGTGAGAGCAGGAAATGGTCAGCGTGCCTCAGCTGATTCTGACGGGCAGCGGGGGTGGGGGCCCCCGGTGAGCAGTCCCTGCGGTTCCGAACCTTTTGGTCCAGGGCAGCGCTGAGAGGCTGCTGCTCTTCCGGCAGAAATGCCCATGGGCCTGCCCTTGACCACAAAGTGGGACACGGTGTCCAAGGGCACACAGACCCTCCCCACCAACCACACCTACAGACTGAATGAGGCGTCCCCAGTCAAGGGGCCCGGGGGAGCTCCAATGGCAAGAGAGAGCGGCAGGGGAGCGCACTGGTATCTTCCGTCCGTCATGGGCCGTGCGCAGAAACACGTCCTGCGGCCCTGGGCAGGTCGGACCTGCCGCAGAAGGACGAGCAGGCCTCCAGGTCTGTTCTGCACGGAGCAGCGGGCATGAGAAAGCCAAGGTCCTCCCAGGGGCCTTTGAGGCCCCACGACCTTCCGGAGCATCTGCCTTCCAGCCTCTCGGGCTGCCTCTCCCTCCATCCCCTGCTCTCCATCCACTGGCCTTGCTGTGCCTGGCCTGTTCCCCACCTGCTCCTTCTAGGGACCTGCCACCTCTCTGCCTGGAATGTCCCTGCCAGGTAGCCTCAGGGCTCCTCCTCAGGCCATCGGGGCCCCTCAGCCTTTCTAATCGGGCACCCCACCCACCCACACCAAGCACCTACTCCCCCAGAGACCTCTGTCGCAGAGCCTCCTCTGAAGAGCGGCCCCATTGGTAGACAGAAGGGAAGGACTGCCCCTCCTTTGAGAGGCTCTCCTATCTATGGACAGCTGGCAGGGGTGGTGACAGGCAGGGACAGCGGGGTGGGGATTGGGGTGGAAGGGCGTGTTTTTGTTCTAATAGTTCTCTTTTTTTAAATGTTAAAAGCACCATCGCATCATGGTTAAGAGCAGGGGTTTCGGAGTGAGATCAGTATGGGTACAAGCCCCCACTCTGCCCTAGGTAAGCTGTGTGACCCCAGACAAATGACCCCATCTCTCTGAGCCTGAATTTCTTCTTCTATAAATTACTGATGGCGTCACCTCCCTCCTGGCTGGACGGGGATGATTCAGGGAGCTCACAACACAGCACTCGAAGCGCTTCCCACAGGTCGGCATCAACACCTGCTTAGCCATTGATGTCCCACCCAAGGACAACCAAGCCGTAAGCGGCCTGTGAAGATCCCTGGACCGGTTCTCTGACTCACAGCAGAAAGGTAGCCCGCACTGCCGAGACACTGGGGTGGGGTGGGGGTGCAGCCTCAGGGACATTCCCATGGTCCGGCCGCACCCCAGGTGCATCTCTCTGGCAGCAAAGGTGGGTCCGTCTGCGCCTTAGGGCTCCTTACGTGCACGGCTCCTCTCCTTTCTCCAGCGGCTGGCTGGGAACCAAGCGCCAGGGCCCGGAACAGAGGGACCTTTATGCCGCCCCCTCCCCGCCAGCGGGCTCCTGGGCCCTGTTTTCTTTTCATCCCGTGCGGCCGGGATTCAATGGGCAGAAACTCTGCCCCCTGCCCCACTGCAGGGACACAAACGTCCATTCTCCGCAGGGGCTCCCGAGACGCTCCATGGTGCAGGGGGAGAGGCCAGGGCTGCTACAAAGAGCTGATTGTGAGCTGGGGCCCCGGGAGCGAGCAGGGTCTGGGCAGTGGCGACAGGAGCCAACCTGAGCCCTGCGGGGCAGCCGGGGGGAGAGAGGGGCAGGGGCGGGCTCAGGCCTGCAGGCGAGGGGTGAGGGGGCCAGGGGTGGCTTGGAGGCAGGTGGAAGGGCCTGCCCCTCTCTGGCTGGGCACCCTGTCTTGCAGCCCAGCAGGAACACGGCATTCCGGAAGGAGCAGGGGTGCAGCCTCACCCGAAGCGGGTAAGGAATCCCACGTGTGAGGGGCTGGGAGGTGGGGCAGCCAGCCCCAGCTCACCTTTGAAGGCTGAGAGCTTTTCTGGCAGGTCCTCTTCATCGCTGTACTTCTGGTCACAAAGAAACTCCTACAGAGGCAAGAGGGCAGAGCTGAGCAAAGGGTCAGCAGGCAGAACTTGCCAGGATGGAGGCCTATTGCCCCGGGGCCTCCTGTCCCACCAGGCCAGGGGCGCAGGCTCCAGTGTCCGCCCTGACTTCCTGTCAACCCTGGGGACAGATCTGTGAGTCCCGCCTGCGGGCACGAAGAGTGCTCAGCAGCTGGGTGGGGCGGGGGGGCGGGGCATGGAGGGTCTGCTCTAGAAGAGGAAACACCTTCATTCAAACTCTCAATTACCTGTGCGGGGATGGGGCCTCCCCACCCCCACACTGCCGCCCCGGGCACCCCGCACTGGGCTCTGAAGCAATGAGCCCCAGTGACAAACTGCCGGGTTCCGGCACTAACGTCTTAGGTGTGCGACCCTGGCACGTTGATTCCTCTCTGGCTTTCCAGTACTTTATCTCCAGATGGGTTTGACGACTTCAGTGACTTCCGTACGTAAGCAATGGTACGACTTAGCGTGCCGCAGAGGGTGACCCCTTCCAGGGTTCCAGGGTCTCCATGGTAACGCAGCCCCCTTGGACAGAGAAGGAGAAACCCGCCCACCAACTCGACCCCCTTTGCTGGCTCAAGGGGCTCTGACCATGCCCTTGCTTTTGGCAGGTGCTGTGCTATCCCATTAAGTCCTCACTGTCACGCTGATTTTACAGGTGAGAGCAGGAGGGCCAACCAGAGTGCTTCAGTATCACCTCTAAAGTCCCGGCCGCTGAGGAAGCGCAGGGCTGGTTTGGAATCTGGGCGTATCCAACTCCAGGACCTGTGCCTCCAGCCACCTGGTGGAAGGCAGGCCCAGGGCCCATGCAGACCAGCTGGCGGGCCGCAGCCTCACTTGGGGCCTCATTACCATGCACCAAGCACGGCCCTACCTCCACTTAGCAGGGGCTGGAACCTTCTCCCGCTGCCTGGAGAGCGGCCCTCCTCCCGGCTGGCTCTGTCCAGACCTTGCCTTCCTCCTGGCTCCCTCTTATAGCTCTTTTCTACTGCTGTCCAGAAGGAGGACAATTAACTCTTGTCCGTGCCCCTGGGCAAACCGGGCACCTCCCGGGGTCACAGATCCCACACCTGCCCAGCAGAAGGACAAATAGGTCAGTGGTTCCCAGACTTTGGGGTAACGCAGAAAGAAACATTTCCAAAAAAGTTAAAAATAGGGAGAGGCGCTAAATGAGGCTGCCAAATTTGTATTTTGCCAAGACTGCACCATGACCACAGACTGCTGCTGTCGAGTTCAGAAAAGGACGTTTCATTCAAGCAGGAAGTCCAGAATCTCAGAATCGTTAAGTGGAAACCATCTAGCCGGCAGTCAACTCACTGCACGGCCCCCATGTTCCCTCCGCTTTCCCACGTTAGGAACTGGGAACCCCCCACTTGGTGGGGAGCCACAGGCAAGGCCCCCCATCTGGGGCTCTCCGGGCAGAGGGCTGGGGGCCTCCCAGTGCCCACATTCCGGTCGGCCAGAAATCCCGCACCAGCCCGAGCCCGTGAGTGCCGTGTACTGACCAGTCCTAGGACTCCTCAGACTGGGTTCCAGGGGAGGACACGGGCCCTCGTGTCGGGGACAAACCAACCACACTGAGCTGGACGTGCGGAACAACCAGGCAGCGACCGGGAGTGAGGACCAGAGCGCAGCGGGCACTGTGGAGTGCTGAAAACGACTCCCCTCGCTGGACCCCACGGGGCTAGGCTTGCTCCCACCGGGGACTGGGCTCTAGCCGGGCCCGCTGCCTGCACCGCGCATTCCCGCACATCTGCGCGACTCTCTGCCTCGCCCCCTTCGAGTCCTTGCTCAACTGTCCGTCCGCCCTGCCGGCCGCAGTCCCCGCCTCCACCTCCATCCCACCCTACCTTGCTGTGCCTCTGTTTCATGCCACGGGATGAGTTACCCCCTAACACAACTTAACTGCTTAGGAAGGGTATTGTCCATCGTCTGTCTCCCCCTTCGAGAATGTAGGTTGCACGTAGTAGGTGTTCAATAAATGTTTGCGGGATGAGTGACCGAGTCAGGACTCAGAGAGGATGAATAATGTGATCACAGCAGCACAGCTTGCAAGTGGTCAAGCCACTTGCGTTCCCTCCCTGCACAGAGCTGAAAAGGGTAAGTGGCCCGAGGAAGTGGGTCTTAGAAGGATGGTGGCAGGAGGCAGGCCCTCGGCCACAAGTCCTAGGAGCACCCAGCACGCCCGGCATGCAGTCGGTGCTCAGCAAACATCTGTCGGAGGAGTGGAGACGCCTCCTCCGTGCAGCCAGAATGACTTTCTCCTCTCTTGCCCAACAGGGTGAGGCATCTTTGCAAAGTGTGTGCACGTGTGGGACAGGGACTGGGGGGTGAGGGGAGGGGACTCAGGGATTGGAATTTCATTTTTTCTTAGGAGCCAAAAATGACAAATGCTTGCCACAGAGTGACCAGGGTGGAAAAAGCAGCTGACCCATTCGTGTGTGGGTAGGTGGCCCTTGCTGACCCTGGGCTCAGGGCAGCTGTGTGGACTGTGCCTTCGGTGGGGGCATGGGGGGGCAGGTGGGCAGCAGGAACAGGAGCCCCATTGGCCGGGCTGCCAGCTCCCACCCCTCCTCCAAGCTTCAGATTCTTGGTTCCTGCTTGTGCACAGCCCACGGCTTCCTCCCCTTCAGGCGCTTGACCCTGTATCCTTGCCCAGCCTCGGGGCCCAGCCATGCCCAGTGGGCTGGTACCCAATGTGTCCAGACGCCAGGACCCCAGGCTGCCCTAACCCTGGGTCCCCAGGCAGAAGGGACAGAGATAGAAGCCAGTCCCCTCTGGAAGAAAAGCAAAAGCAAAAACCAAAGGAGGGTGAGCTGGAGCCAGAGGCCTGGGTTCGAACGGCTCACACAGGCAGCTGTGTGAAACGCCCTGCATCGATCTGTGCCTCGGTTTCCTCATCTGCAGGAAGGGCGCAGATATATCTCAGAGGCTTGTTCTGAGAATTACAATCTGCGAGTAAATTCATGCACAGCGCTTAACGCAGAGCCTGGCACCTGGTAAATGCTAAATAAACATTGGCTGTGTGTTGCTGTCTTCTAACATTTCTGTTCGTACAACCCACGGATGAACCCCAATGCTCGCCATCACCCAGACCCCCACGGGCTATGAGCAGATTGAAGCAAACCTCCTTCCCCGAACCTCTTCCCGGATGGAGGCTGGTTCTGAGTTCTCGTCCCCCTCTCTGGGCATCCCAGCCTGACCGACTGGATGCTGAGACACTGAGAGGACCCCGAGAGGTTGCTCAGCTTGCTCAAGATCACAGAGTTTTCACAACTCAAGGCCGAGCTCCCCCCACCATCGCAGCTCCCTCCCTGCCCCGAGCAAGGAGCCAGTGGCCTGACCACAGGTTTCTGAGCAAAGAAAGTCAACACTGGGAGTGGCCTTTGCTCTGGGGCAGCTGCAGAAGGAGGTGGCTCCTGAGGCCAGGGACCCACGCTGTAACCCACTGCGTGGTTGTGGGTGGTTCACTCTACCCAACCTGCTCTCCCCCTCCAGCCCTCTGTCCCGAGGTCAGGGCCTCCAGGTATGAGAATGATTGTGGATATGCGGAGCGGCAAGTTCAGATGCCTTGGCGGCCTGGTCAGTCCCAGGCAAAGAGCCAGGAAATGCAAGCAGGCAGGAGCCTGGGGTTGAAAACAGGAAGTCGTGAGCATCCCTAGGCAAGGCTGGGGATGGTGACAGAGCTGTTAAAACATCTCCCCAGTCACAGAACATGAGAGCGACGCCTCCCAGCCCCGGCTTGTCCTCTTCATTCGCTAGCTGGGGAAACTGAGGTCTCGCCTAAAGCCACAGAGGTGGGAAGCCACACGTTACCTTCCTGAGAGCAGAGGGGCGGGGGAGGGATGTTGAATCAGGTTCCCTGGGTTCCAATCCCAGACCCAGTACTGACCACCAGCTCTGCGACCCTGGGCAACTTGTCTCACCACTCTGGGCCTCCGTTTCCTTGTCTGTGAAATGGGATCATCACAATAGCATCTCCTCATTGGGTTGGATTAAGTGAGCTAACTGCACAGACGCTGACTAAGTGTCAGCAATTAGCATTGTGCATTTGGATCGCCCAAACCCTGGCCACACCAGGAGACAGCTGGGAGCAGAGGAAGGGCAGAGGAGTGACCCACACTGTCCCACAAAGTCCTCCGCATGAGCCTTGACCCTCTGGCCATCCCTCCTTAAGGGCAAGCTCTGCTTTGTCCCCGGACACCTGGCTGACCTAGCAGTGGAAAGCCATCCGCACGGGACAGAGTGCTCCCATCTCAGTCCTGGGGGACAGCGCCCGCCGCCACGCCTGCGCGCTGCTGCCCCCTCGCTCCTCCACCACCCCCGGCGCACGTCGGACTCTTTCCCCACCCGCAGGAGTCCCGTCCCAGGGCGCAGGCCCCGGAGCGGGTCTATCCCAAACCAGCAGCGGTGGGCAGCCCCTGCTGCATCCGGCCCCCGGATCCCTGCAGCCCGCCTGGCTCCCTGCCCCCACCGTCTCCACCCCAGACTTAACTCTCTTCCTGGGCCGGTACCTCGAGCACCTGCTCCCGGAGGCTTGCTCCTGGCCTTCCAGGCTCGTCTTTATGTATTAGCTGCAGCAGAATTTTGGGGCGGGCAGCTATCACCATCTTGGAGGCCATCCAAGATGCTGGTGGCCGAAACCCTGGGCGCAAACCCCAAGGCCGGACGGCACCATACCAGGCCCCTGGCGCCTCTGACGCAGCCCACAGGTTCTTAAAGGGCCAGAACCCGGCCACTAGTGCCCAGCCTGGTGCCTGGCACGTAGATGGAGCCTGTAACGTGCACCCGCAAGGACAGGAGGCTCACGTTCCCCACGGCGGCTCTGAGGCCGCATCCGGACACGGTGTCCCCGCCAGCAGATGGGGCGGCCGAAGAAAAACACCCCGTCAACGACACAAGTGAAGCGGACCCTGAAGAAATTCCATCTCTGGCTTCCTGTGACATGGCCACAATGAGGTCGTGACTGGCTGGACCTGCGGGGACACTGAATCCTCGGTGGCTCACGTGGCTACTTATCACCATCTCCCTTATAATATATTAAGGAAGAGCAAGAGAGACGAGTGGCCGGTGATGCCAGCTGGGCACACTCACCTGGGCAGGAACACAGTGGCGCTGCCAGGACACAGGAAAAAAGACACGCCTGCGTAGTGCCTGGGTCAGGTCTCAGAGGTCCCCCGTGGCTCGGGGAGGGGCGGGGACACACACCCCTCTGGGCAGAGACACACAGCCTGCCGCGCCCAGCTCTTCCCAGTACAGATGCCACGTGGGCTCTGAAACAACCACAGGGCACCTGAACGCAGCCGGGAACGCTGAGTGCCCTTCATTCGACCCAGGAGGCCTGGGAGGGTGGGACCGCAGCCAGAGATCGTTATCTACGTAAGCAAGAGAGGCCTGTGTCACAGCTAGGCCGCGGCCACCTGGTGGACAGGGCCCAGGCAGGCCACGGGCGGCGTCTGCAGTCAGCCTCCTGGACCTGCCACTTCCTGGCTGGATGTCCGTGGGCAGGTGACTTCCCCTGACCCAGCCTCTGTTTCCTCATCTCTAGAACGGGAGGTCTCGTGACCCTTGTCCCGTGGTGGCGTTTATACATGCTTGGGGCACGCCTTCCCAGTCGAATGTCCCTTTGACAGGAGTCAGTGAGATGACGCACGTCAGGCGCCAGGCAGGCCTGGCGGGGTTTTGTTAAAGATGCCGGCCTCTGGTTGGCTCGACTCCCTGCCCTCCGGGCTCCCCCTGCGGACCAAGGGTAAGGGCACCCTGAGAGGAACCCACCCAGCCCCACCACGTCTCTCTCCGTTCCTGTGGGAAGCCGGGGAGAATGTTTTCTGTTGCCATATAAGGCTGGGTGTGCTGGCCTGGGGTCACCTGCCACGCCATCAGGGCTTGGAGAATGTCAGCTATGTGGGGGGAGTAGGAGGTGCGCGCCCGTCCTGCCCGCTCCAGTGGTGCAGAGAGTGCACACGCACACGCACACACACACACACACACAGGCATGGGGGTGGGCGGGCGCCCACACAGGCGACGCTATCGAGTTCAGAGACTGGGAGGAGAGGTTGGGTCCAAGCCTGGCTGTTTAAACCCAGGCAGCTGGCTCAGCCTCTCTGAGTCTGGTTTTCTGTAACACGGGAATTCGCACTCACGGGCTTAGGGTGAGCACTCGGTGAGATAATGCCCAAGGCACACCTGGCACACTGCCTGGCACACGCCAAGTGCTCAGAAAATAACAGCCAAAGCTCGAGTGAAACCAAAGAAGTGCATTTCCATACAGCTCTGGGTCCACCCAAGTCTCTATTTTTATTTCTCCATCCCTTGTAATAATAACAGCTAAGACTTAGCTTCCCTGCTGCCTTCTGGAAGCTGGCCCACCGGTGGCATGGGGAGCTGGGAGAAAAGCCCCAAAAGGAACTGGGGTGTCGGCCCTAGAAGCCCCCAGAGCTGGGCTCTGCCCTGGGCGGCAGCCCCAGAGGCACCCAAGCACATGCGGTGAGCATGTGGCCCCGCCCTCCACAGCTTCCGGCTCCCACGGGGTCACCGGGCAGCCGCTCTGTCCAGCCCCCCTGTCCAGCCCCCTAGAAGCCCCACTCCAGTGAAACTGAGCCCCAGAGGAAAGCCAGTCCGGGCTGCTAACGTGGATCCCTCTAGAATTTCCCTCTAGAGCCTCCACTGCGGCCATGGCCGTGGGTGAAGCGGACCCAGACCCTCCGTCAGAGTGACTCCCTCTGAGTCTGCGAAGAGCTTCACCTGCCCCTCTCCGCTGACCGCCGCAGGGACGCAGAGCGGCGCGGGGCCCACTCTCCCACTTCGGGCGGAGGAAACGAAGCCTCTCCCGGATGAAGTGGTCCGGCCCAGGCCGGGGGCCAGCAGGGGCCACAGCAAATCTCTGCCCTGGGCTTCCACTCCCTGCGCCTTTAAGCCCTAGACACACCAATGATAAGGATCGTGACAGCAGCCAGCGCTCCGAATGCGCTTTCCATAGATCCTATTGCTGCGAAGTCACAACAGCCTGACTACCACTATGTCGGTGCCTCGCCCAAGGTCACAGAGCAACAACACTCTGCCCTCCTCTCCCTGCCCCTCCTGGCTCCACACCCTGGGGGGGCACCTTGACCTACTGCGGTGGGAAGCAGCTCAAGTTTCCAGTCTGACCCTGGAGCTCCTTCCTCTGGGGGCCGAGAGCCTGTGCCCACGAGGCCTGGCTCACGTGGTGGTCTTGGAGTAGCCCCCAGGCATGGAAAGGACACTAGACCACAGGCTCTGCCGCTGGCTTCTGCGTGGCTTTGGCCAGATGCTTGCCCTCTTTGGGCGCTGGGGTCCCAAGGGGGTTGAACACAACCCCGTCTTCCTCACCCTCTCCAGTCCCAGCACTGTCCAGGCCAGCTCCTGAGACGCACAGGCTGCCCCTTTTCCAAGCCAAGTCAGCCCCCCTCCCAAAACAACCCTGTGGCCTCCCCACAGTCTGCACCCTCTCCAAGGACGGGGCTGGCATGGCAAGTCCCACACACTCAGCTCCTCTGGTTTGTCCAGCGACAGTCACCTCTCCCACATCCCCAGCTGTCTCTGGCTCAGGGTCCTGCTGGCTGTGGGTGGATTCAGCCAGCTTGGAGCCCGCCCGGCCTAGCAGCCCAGGGGGCTGTATGAGGTCAGGGTTCCAGGCTCCTGTCCAGAGGGCAAGTGCAGCCAAGACCTGCGGGCTG
The DNA here is from genome assembly GCA_028533065.1 of Trachops cirrhosus. Classification (NCBI taxonomy): domain Eukaryota; kingdom Metazoa; phylum Chordata; class Mammalia; order Chiroptera; family Phyllostomidae; genus Trachops; species Trachops cirrhosus. Next base: position 3,515,069 of record CM052540.1, read on the forward strand.
CAGAGTGAACTGGGAGGGAGCCCAGCAGCCTGGACCCCTGAGATCCCAGCCAGACATCCAGGCTCCCTTTCGGCTGTGCTCAAGATGACACCAACAGGCAAGGCGAGGATGACAATGAGGGACCCTGGGGATCCCAGAATCTTCCCTGAGAGTCCTACAGCCCGTGGAATGAAATCAGACAGACTGCCTAGTTCCAGACAATCCGAAAAAACCAAAGAGAATCAACATGGCAAGTCCCCCACTGAAAGCCTGCAATCTTGCCACTGTGCTGACCCTCCCCCCCACCCCCACCCCCACCCCCGCCTCCAACAGGGCCCTGCTGACCCTGCCAGCTTCCCCTTTTGGGACTCAGTTCTGGCTCGGACCCTGGGTGCTCAGCGGCCCGAGGAGGCCAGTGGGGGGATGCCTTGTTTCAGCGAGCATGCCTCCACAGTCAGTTAGGAAGGAAACCGGGGGGCTAATTCTGGTGCCATCTACGGAGGTCTTCCCTTGTGCAGGGTGCAGGACCGAGCACGCGGCATGCCTTCTGTGGCTGAGCCCTCAGGACGGCCCTGGTTCTGTGTGGCGAGGGCCTTGGTGAAGCCCAAACAGCTGGTATGGGTCGGAGGCCAGATCTGAGCCCGCTTCATGCAGAACCTCAAAGCCCCTGGCTACGCTGCCTTTGAGCTCTGGCCAATCCATGTAAAGTCTGCATGCTCCTTACACAAACGTTTATGGGGCTCCCACTGTGCGCCTGGCAACAGCCAGTCCGCTTTCTTTATAGAAATCCACCAGGACGGGCAAGAGGAGCCTCAAGACTCTAAGGCAGCCTCTCCTGAAATCTGGATCGGAAAAGAGTTGTGAGGATGGGAGTGGGGCTGGCGGGGGCTGGCATGTCCTACGGTGGAGAGGGCACTGGCTTGCGCGCATCTGGAGCCCAGGGTGCTAACAGCAGCCTGACCCACACTTGCTGGGCAGCCAGCCACCTAGCTTCTCTGGGCCTCCCTTCCTCCGTCAGCTGTAAAACCGGGGCTACTGGGAGACATAGGGGGTCCCTTCCGGCGCCAAATCCCTGTGGCCAAATCCCTGTGGCGGGCTTCCGGGGAGCCCCGACCGGCTGGTATTGGAGCTCCTGGCCGGGCCCTGCCTCCCCAGGCTAGGAGTAACAACTTGCAACCCGAGATGCCTGGACCAGAGCGGGGTGGAGGGGGTGGAGGGGGACCTACCTGGAGTCGGAGGCACAGGAGAAGGGGCAGAGGGAGGAAATTGGGGGTAGCTCGGAGGAAGAAGAGGTAGGACCCCCGGAGTTGGGAGCTTTGGGGACAAGCCAGCGCCACGCGGCTCGGCCGACTTGCAAGCTGCCCTCGCGGCGGGGCTACAACAGCGAAGGTGGCGGCTCGCGCTTACCCGGTTGATCTCGGCCAGCCTCCTCTCCTGCCGGGCTTTGAGCAAGCCGAACGCCTTCCCTCCTAGAGGAGACAAAGAGACGGCCCGGGAAGTGGGGGGTCTTCCCGGGCTGCGTGCCCCCGGGGTCCGCGCCCGCTTCCTGCGCGCGCCGCAGACCCAGCCGTCCTCCCGGGGCACACAGGTGGCAGGCGGGGGCACAACGCGCGGGCCGGGGCACGCGGGACGGCGTGCCGGGGGCGGGGCAGGGTTGTGGGACAGCGGCGCTTACCTTGAAACCTGTTGCTGAGCGCGACCGACATGGTGAGCACGGGGCTCCCGCCGGCTCCGGGCTGCGCGGCCGCGGCTAGGAACGAGAAGGAGGGACGGGCGCCCGGTCCGAGCTCCCGCGGCGTGTGGCGGCAGAACCGAGGGGCGGAGGGAAGGTGCGGGCGGCCGGACACACCCCTCCCTCCCCTGCGGCCCGCCTCCCTTCCCTCCCGCCGCCCGGCCGCCGGCCTCAAAGCGGCTATTATGCGGGACCCAGAGCCTGCCGCGCGCCCCTCTGCTGGAGGACGCGGAAAATGCACCGCCCGGGGACCGCCCTCTCCGCTCCCGGCGGGACCTCCACAAGCCCCTTTCCCGCTCCGGGCCGCGGCTTCCCCGTAAACAGAACGGGGATGATTTTAGTTCTCACTCTCGGGGTGCCTGCAAGAAGCAAACACGGGTGGCAGCGGCAGGTAGTGACCGCGCCACCAACTAAGGCCCTTAAGTTACTATCGCTCGATGCGCAGCACGCACTTCTAAAAGGGAGGCGTGCGTTCTCAGCCCTCATTTTTAACTCTTGAAAGAAAAATATAAAACCGTTTAATTTTGTTGGGAGGGGTGGTGAGTGCATAATGACGAAGTTCCATGGGGACATCAGCGACCCTAAATCAGTTAGAATGAGTTAGTGTTTTGTTAATAAAACCTATTTCTTGAGCTCTCACTGTGCACTGGGCACTTTGCCAGATCAGTAGGGAATACGTTTGTGAAGTCATTTATTCTCAAAACTCTCTGAAACAGGACTGGGCACTCCCACTTTACAGATGAGAAAAGTCAGGCCACGGAAGCCTGGAGTTCAAGTCCACCTGGGTGATACACTGAGCCTCCAACTCTAGGGAGAGTGGCCCTCAGAGTGCAGGAGCCCGGGATTGTAACAGGGCGACCCCGGGGGGTTTCCTGACCGATTCAGGTCATTTCCTAGACTGAAAGGTGGCACTCCTAACAATTATGCTGAGGTCCCAGGCACAGGCAGGGTCTGCTCTGGTCAAACAGTACACTGGAGGTCACCAGTGATGCCACCACACACACATACATGATCGGATCTGGGAATTCTCCTTCCCCACGCACCCCGAAGTTTGGGATCTGGCCAGGCTGTGTGACCTTGGGGAGCCTCAGTTTCCTAATCTGCAGATGGAGGAAACGGAGCCTCCATCAAGCGGGGACTGTTACAACTCATTACTATCAAGGCGGTTAAGCAGGTAGTAAAAGCTTCGAGGGAAAAGGTTTAGGACTCATAACCTGGGGTGTTGGGAGATGCTCCACCTGCAGGCTGGAGAGGAGAGCTCGCTTAGAGCAAAGCCTTGGTAACTCCCTCCCGGGGCCAGGCTCGGGCGCCCTGTTGGCCCGGCCAGCCGTTCTGCAGGGCAGGGGCCACCCCACCTTCCACTGCTCGGCTGCTGGGCCGCATTGCTGGCCAGATGTTCAACAGCTGCCACATTCCACCCAGCCTAGCCCCGCCTCCGGGGCTGTGCAGCGGCAGGCATGAGTCACAAGACGTCAGGACTGAGGTACGTAGCTGTGGAATGGGGACGAGGCCGGTCCTCCGCCCGTCGGGGCTGCTGGGACTGGGCTTGGCGAGCACAGTCAGATGCCAAGAGCGGGCACCAGAAGGCTGGCACCTCTTTCAGCAAGGAAGCCGGTGGGGGCGGGGAGGGGCCTGGGGGCATCAGGCCCTGTCGCAGAGGTCTTCGAAGAACCCCCATCTCCTTGGCACCACATAACGCCCGACACCGGTCATCAAACTAACTGTGAAGCAACAGCCTCCCGTTTCGACCTCCCTGCCCCCCCCCCCCGTCCTCCCTCCCAGACCTACCAAGTCCCTTGCAGGCCATCCATGAGCCCCACATCCCCCGCCCCCCCCCCCCGGTTGGTGTTGGGCTCCTCCATGGAGGAACACACCTCTCCCCTGGATGCCCTTCCCCAGCAGGTTTGGAGGGGGCACCGCCCAGCTCTAGCTGCAGGGCCTTGGACACAGAGACCCTTGTTGTTCTGAACAGGAGTCGGGGGGCGGGGACCTGGCCCGAGCCGGGCTGGCCTTCCCTGGGAAGGCGGAATCTGGGCAGTCTCCAGTGGTTTCTGCCATGGATTTGACCCAATGACTTGGAACCTTGGGTGCCAGGGTGGAGGGGGCAGAGGGAGCATCTTCTTGCACCGCGTGCAGGAAAAGCCGAGGAAGCTGCAGAGCCCGGAGAACAGAGCGCAGCGCACAGGGCGAGACCAGAGGCAGAGACCAGGGGGGAGGTCAGCCGCCCCCTACCCCACCCCACCCGCCTGGGAGGCCACTCCAACCCCAGGCTGTCTCCGAGGCTTGGCAGCCCTTCCCACCCCAGGATTCCAGGAGACCCTCCCATGTCCCCCGAACTTGAGCTTCCTTGAACAAACTCCGTTCAGGCCTAACTGGCCAAGGGCCTGAGAGCCGCGTAGTCCTCCCCCTGCGACCTGTGCTCCTGGAGGGACCAGTGCCGGCCAAGCCCTTCCTGGCAGGCCCTGGGCTGCTGCCTCCCCCTGCCTGCGGCGTTCCCCTCTGCTTCCCCGCTCTTCGCGACCTGACCCAAAGCCCTCCCCGCTCAACAGTGTCCCTCCCTGAGCCTTGCTGGGCGGCTGGACACTTGGTTTTGAGTTCATTTCCTGCCTCAGTGTCTTCAGACTGAGCCAGAGGTCAGCTGAGGGCCTGTCTGTACCCCACCCTTCAAACTCCCCCGCCCCTTGACTTTGCCTGATAAGCCTCTGGAGCCGAGGGGAGGGGGCAGGTGCCTGTGGCCCCAGGACCCCAGTAAAATCCCCCCAGTGGGCAGACCCTGCCAAGCCGGTGGGCTCAGCTTTTGCCACATTCCTACTCCTGTGTGTGGGCCGAGGTGGCTCAGCGCGCGTTCTTCCTCCCACTCCCTGAGCACTGGGTGTGCCCTGCACTCGGGTGTGCCCTGTGTGAGCACCCGCAGCCGGGGCCCCGGCTGCCAACCAGCAAGGGAGGACCAGAGGCACACCACCCAGCTAGTAAAGAGGGCCTTTATTTCCACATTAAACAGAACTTGACTGCTGCTGCCTGTCCCC
>CM052540.1:3526657-3541335 GCA_028533065.1 Trachops cirrhosus
TAAAAAAAAGATTTGATTTATTCATTTTTAGAGAGAGAGGAAGGGAAGGAGAAAGAGAAAGAGAGAAACATCAATGTGTGGTTGCCTCTCACGCACCCTGAACTGAGGACCTGGCCCGCAACCCAGGCATGTGTCCTGACCGGGAATCGAACTGGCAACCCTTTGGTTTATAGGCCTGCGCTCAGTCCACTGAGCCACATCAGCCAGGGCGATTTCTCTTTTTGTTTTTATTAAGGTTTTATTTATTTATTTTTAGAGAGAAGGGAAGGGAAAGAGAGAAACATCAACGTGTGAGAGAAACGTCAAGTGGTTGGCTCTCCCACGCCCCCAACTGGGGACCAGGCCTGCAACCCAGGCACGTGCCCTGACTGGGAATCAAACCTGCGACCTTTCAGTCTGCAGGTCTGTGCTCAATTCACCGAGCCCCAACAGCCAGGGCTGAAGATTTCTTTTTCAGAACACGCTGTATCTCAAATAGCAAATCTGTTTATCACACAACTTTTCCCTTGGAAAATCCGTTTCTTCCCCCAGCCACTAAACAAGACCAGACACAGGGCATGGGTGTGAGGGGAGAGCAGATGCACAGACCCTGCCCTCCTTCCCGGCAGTGGAGAAGTACGCGGCCATAGAAAGGAATGATGTTCTGACACACGCACCGTGTGGATGAACCTCGAAATCATGGGAATCGAAAGAAGCCAGACCGAAGGGCTACGTGCTGCATGACTCCACTTACGTGAAGCATCCAGAACGGGCAAACCCACAGACAGAAGCAAGCGTGCGGCAGCCAGGGGCTGGGGCGGGGAGGGAGGGAGGGAGGGAGGGGGAGGGGTGACTGCTCAGCGGGCGTGGGGCCTCCTTTCGGGGCGGTGAGAGTCTGGAACTAGGCAGAGGTGACGGTGGCACAGTGTGGAGCAGGCGCCAAATGCCACTGCATTGCACACCGGAAAAATGGCTCGTTCTGCGTTGTGTGAATTTCAGCTCAATAATAATAATAAACAAATATCGTGGCCCTGACTGGTGTGGCTGGGTGGATTGGGCGTCATCCCGTACATCAGAACGTCTTGGGTTCGATTCCCGGTCAGGGCACATGCCTGGGTTTCGGGCCAGGTCCCCAGTAGGGGGCATGAGAGAGGCAACCGATCAGTGTTTCTCTCGCACATTGACGCTTCTCTCCTTCTCTTTCTCCCTCCCTTTCCCTTCTCTGAAAATAAAGGAATAAAATCTTTATCTTTAAATCAATCAATCAATAAACAAACAAATAACATGGATTTGAAGAGCCACAAAACGCTGCCCCGGGAGCCCTCGTGTCTCGGTCTGACTCTGGCCGCTCAGCCAGGTGACAGGCACTGTGGACGGGGTGGGGTGTGGACACCGCACTCTGGGGCCTGGCCCGGACCCTGCCATGGTGCTCAGAGACCTGGGGGGGCCCTCTCTCCTAGGCATCCTCGCTCTGGACGAGGGTGACGGACCAGATCAGGGGGTGCCGCCCTGGGGGCCCCGACACAGCCCGGCTCCCCCAGCAGGTGCCCGGCACGGGACCCAGCTCTTTTTTTTTTTTTTTTATACATAATGCATATAAATCTTTTTTTTTAAGATTTTATTTTTATTTATTTTTAGAGAGGGGAAGGGAGGGAGGAGAGAGAGAGAAACATCAATGTGTGGTTGCCTCTCATGTGGTCCCAGCTGGGGACTTGGCCTGCAACCCAGGCATGTGCCCTGCCTGGGAATCGAACCTGCGATGCTTTGGTTCGCAGCCCGCGCTCAATCCACTGAGCTACGCCAGCCAGGGCAGGGCCCAGCTCTTCATACGAGGCCCACTTCTCACACACAGCCTTCTCCCTGCTCCATTTTAAAGGGAAAATAGGAACCCATGTCGGGATCTGAGTAACGCCGGCAGCTGAGTTCGCCGCAGCCTGTGTGCGGGCTGCCTGCTTGGGCACTTGGCCTGTGGTGACTCAGCTAAAACGCTGACATGGGGGATCTGTGTGAGGGGCACGGGGGAGTGCTTGTACTCTCCTCAAGACCATTCTCTAAGTCTAAAGTTTCTTCCAGGTGAAAAGGTAAAAAAAAATTGAAGAGGTCTTTATACTTTGATAGGTTGGACATGCCCAGGCTAGGCTAAATTCGCCCCATAATCCTGCTTGAATTTTCTGACCATTTCATACCGTCTCCCCACTAGGCTGCAAACACCAGACTGTGTGTCTTAGTGTCACATGCAGAGCAGGTGCTCTGTTAATACTGGGCGGGTGGCCCTGGCTGGTGTGGCTCAGTGGATTGAGCGCCGACTTGTGAACCAAAGGGTCACTGGTTTGATTCCCAGTCAGGGCACATGTCTGGGTTGTAGGCCAGGTCCCCAGTTGGGGGCACTGAGAGGCAATCACACATTGATGTCTCTCCCCCTCTCTGGAAATAAATAAAATACTAAAAAAAGAAGAAGAAGCCCTGGCTGATGTGGCTCCGTGGATTGAGCGCCGGCCTGCGAAACAAAGGGTCGCTGGTTCGACTCCCAGTCAGGGCACATGCCTGGGCTGTGGTCCAGGTCCCCGGTGGGGGGTACATGAGAAGCAACCACACATCGATGTTTCTCTCCCTCTCTTTCTCCCTCCCTTCCCCTGTGTCTAAAATGGATAAATAAAAAATCGGGCAGGGTGAACTTATCCCAGTTGTAACTAAGGCTGAATAATGGTGGCAGGCACGGCCTTGGGTGTTGCTAGCCTGTCTGTCTGTCCTGCCCTCTGTCTGTCCATCCTGCCTCCTGCCCTGGGTGACTCTGAGGTTCTCTGGAGTTTGAGGGGAGGGCACTGGAGGGAGGAGAAGAATGATCTTTGCCCCTCCCGCCCCTGCAGCCCCACTCCCAGATCACCCCTGGGGCAGCCCCAGCCTCCCCCAGGTACCTGCCTCATAGGACAAAAGCCCACCTGCATGAGGGGCTCTGTCTTGCGCAGCACAGTGTGGGCAGTCGCCTGGAGGGCCCGGGCAGCCTCGGTGACCTCCCGCTCCCTGGAGATGACCATCTTCTTCAGGGCCTGCGCCTTCAGGCCCAGGTCCCTGGTCCTGGAATTCTGAGGATGCAGAGAGATGGAGGGTTCAGGCAGAGCCCGGCGGGAAGGCCCACGGGGCACCCTGGGTGAGAGGTGCCAGGGACAGGGATGGCGCGAGTAGGGTCACGTGGACATAGGGAAGCAGAAGGGTGAGGGCCGGGGTGAGACCTCTCTCCCGAGGCTTGGATCCCAGCCCCACTGAGCTCTAGAAGCCTCGGCAGGTCAGCTCGCCTCCCAGACCTGCACTTCCTCCCCCAGGTCCACAACTCAGCCGAAACCTTGGGGCCGGTGTGCTTGCCAGTGCAGACCCTCGGGGTTCCAGGGCAGCACCCCCGTGCGGGTGCTGCCTGCGTGCCCTCTAACGGCCTCGGCCACGTCTGGGAGCCAGCACTCAGAGGCAAAGCATTGCTCTCCGTGCATCTCTTCACACCCAGGGGAGAAGCAAAGACGCGCCCCCCCTGAAGCGGCCTGGGGCCGGTCAGGCTGGCTCAGGTCTGCCCCACGCGCATTGTATGAGCTTAGCCTTCTTTCAAAGTTCAGTTTCCGAGATGTGGGATGTCAGGGTCACTGAGAAGACGTGATGTAGCCGATGTATCCAGAGGTGATGAGTGCAGGGTAGCAGGGACAGAAGGGACGAGGCCGACACGCACCGAGGACCACCCTGTGCATTACTGACCAACACCCCAGCCCCCCTCCCCATGGACATAACCCAATGGGAGAGCTCCCCCTGCCAGACAAATAACGGGGGCTCAGGGAGGGAAAGCCCTTGACCAAGGTCACGGCAGGATCCTCGGAGCTGGGACTGATACCAAGTCCGTCTGGTGCCCTTGCTAACACCACTGGGATGTGGAGAGGCCCTGCCTTGATATTATTATTGTAATCAACAACCACGATCGGCGGGTGGCGGAGCTCTAACTCTCCGCCAGGCAGGCGTTCTGCCAAGCCCTGGAGGCGGATTATCTTGTTTTTTATCAACTGCTAGGGAGTTAAAAATAAGCCACGGCATCTGCCTCTGCCTGGGCCACACTGCTTTCCCAGATGCCACCTTCTCCCCGTCCCCACCGCGTGCAGAAAACCAAGGACACGGAGCTGACCAGTGCTGCAGGGGCGGCCAGCGAGGTCAGGTGCAGGGCTGCGTCGGCGCCAACTTGATGCACGGTGGCCAGCGCCCTCTCGGCTTTGGGCAGCACCTCCGCCACAGCTGCGCCCAGTGCCTTCTGGGCCGCCTGAACCTCCTGGTACCTGAGAGGAGACGGAGTGGGATGGCCCTAGACGCAGGGTGCAGCGCCTTCCTCCCCCATCACTGTCCTGCGCCCCCTCCCCCAGCCCTCGGGTTCTGAAGGCCTCTCCCAGCTTCCCGGGCAGAGCGCCCTCCACAGCCTCGGAAACTGGCCGCCACTCTGCCGATTTCAGACGACTGGGAAAGGCCGCGGAGGGACTGCGCTCTCGTCTCTGCATTCCCTCGACTCGGTCATGCTTTGCTGAAGGGCTCACACGCGGTGTCCACTTGAGAACCGCATGTTCTGCAAATGTTTGGCTCCTCTGGGTAAATCACGAAGAGGAGCGTGCCTGGTGTCCAGAAAGGGGCAGCGGCCCAGATCGGCCTTGGCTCAGCTGTGTCCTTGGGTGACCTTGGGCGTGGAGACCCTGGAGCTACATGCTCTCTCTGTGGCCCTTTACCCAGCAGTCACCAACCTTTTTGGCACCAGGGACCAGTTTCGTGAAAGAGAATTTTTCCATGGACGTGGGTGGGTGGGGTGTACAGGGGCAGACAGGGGGCGGAGCTTAGGCTGCAGCGAAGCTTTGTTCGCTTGCTTCCTGCTGTGCGGCCGGGCTCCTGACAGGCCACGGACCGGTACAGGTCCTCAGCCCAGGGTGTGAGGGCCCCTGCTGTAATCAGCCAACCAGAACAGCTGTCCTGTCCTGTCCTGTCCAGCTGTCCACACAGACCCCACCCACCTGGGCCCCCACCCTTGGAGTGCGTCATGAGACCTCCCCCCACCATGCTGGTTGGCTCAGAGCTGACCCTGGAGCTGGGCCACTCCCAGCTAGGAAGTCCACCTTGGGCTCAGGTAGACCCTGGTGGGCCTTCACTGCCCCTTTGACTAAGAGGGAGATGGAGGGACCACCCAGAGCAGAGAAGTAAAGGCCAAGAGGAGGCTGGTGCAGAGAGGAGCTGCCTCGGGGCCTGGGCTGGGGCTGGGGTCACTGCCGGGAAGAGAGGGTGCACCCTTCTCGCAAGTGGCCGAGCTGCACCCCCACGCATGAGTGGGTTCCTGCAGCACCACCCATCCGTCCCCAGACCCCAGACATCCCAATCTGCCGCACAGACTAGCAGGGCAAGGAAGCCAACTCTGGGACTGGCAGCCTCCGGCCAGGCCCCGTCGACTCTGGGAGGCCAAAGCAAGCTCCGACCCACCCCTGGGGGGCCTCACCTGTCCTCCAGCTCCTGCCGAGCCTCCAGGGCCACTCTGCCCTCCACCAGACTCCACAGAAGTGTGTAACTGGTGTGGGAGGCGAGCAGAGCCCTCCGAGCCGTGGCCTTGATCTTGGCAGCGGTGTCCTTGTGGCTGCATGAAAATACCCAGCAACTGTGGCCAAGAGCCCACAAAAAAGGGGGCGTTGGCCCCAACCCACTCCCCCACGGCCTGGGCCTTGGGCCACCCCAGAGTCCAGCCGGGCTCTCTGCCTGACACACAGCAGATTGATGGGCCAGGACCCAACCCGTTCCTGTTTATATGTAGAGTCGATGCCCGTCTTCCTGGCAGGATGAGGGACGGGGCCCTTTTTCACACACGATAGCTCCGTTCGGACAATAAATCTATACGGTTGCCCTAAGAAAGGCAGCACAGAACAGGGTGGTCCAGAGAGCCCAGGTCTGACTGCCTGCGCTCTCATGTCTGAGCTGTGCGTCCCTAAGCGAGTCACCGGAGGGGTTTTTCACTCTACAACGTGTCTAACGTCCCTAGGGTACAGCCGAAGGAGAAACCTGCGGCAGATGCTGTGTTTCTAGGGTCTCACGCTGTCTCTTAAAGGCAGTGGATAAACAAGACGTGCCACGTGCATACGATGAATAGTGCTCGGGCATAAAGGGGGTGAAGGGCTGGCATGCGCCACGCATGGGTGACCCTTGAAGCCATTCTGCAAAGTGGAAGAAGCCAGACACTGAAGACCACCTACTGTGCGATTCCCTATACACGGGATGTCCAGAAGAGGAAAACCCACAGACGGGAAGTGTGCCGGTGGCTGGGGGTGGCTGCCGGGGCCCGGGAGGTTGAAGAGCAATGGGGAGCCGCACCTGACGGGCGAGAGCTTTGGACTGGGGCCAAGGCGCGTTCTACCGGACTGCACGGCTCCGTGAACGCGCTGAAAACCGCTGAACTGTGCCCTGTGGCAGGTGGGCTGCAGGGTATGCCAGCTTTATCTCAATAAAGCTGTTAGTTTAAAAAGGACAGTAGATGCTCTCAGAGGCCTTCGGTCAGCCAAGGTGGCTTTGTGCCGAGGAGCTCGAGCTGTCCTTCCACGCCTCTCCTGCCCATGGTGGCCACAATTCCCCCCAACTGGGCAGCTCTTGTCCTCATCTGACTCCAGCTCCTGGTGGGGGACACCTGTGGGGCTGGTCCTGACCCTGGAGCCCTCAGAAGAAGGGCTGGGCTCCCTTCACAGGGGGGCTTACCTCCTGGCAAGGTCACGGGCCTCTGTGGCCAGGTGGCTCCAGTTGGTGAGCTGGCCTGGGACTTCCTGAGGAATCACCTTTAGAGAAAAGAGGAACAGAGGCGAGAACTGATGGCCCATCCCTGAGGGTCAAGGGCGGCACCTGGCCAGGTTACTGGGCACTTCAGAAATGCTCTAGGTCGGCATCCGGGGGGCGGAGCCCTAGAACGTGGAAATGGCGGCCATGACACCTCCCGCTTGCTGGGCCTTCACTGTCTGCTTGGACGATGCCTCACCCTTTGTGCGTGTCACCTCGCTGAACCAGCAGAGGAGGCTCTGTGCATCCCTGGTTTTTGCAGATGAGAAAACTGAGCCTCCCGAGAGGGGTGGGAGGCCTGCCCAAGGTCACCAGGTCAACGGCACTGAACCCAGGCGCAGTGTGGGGAGGGGGCCCCCTGGGGTACCAGAGATGCGAGGACGGTGGCCGAATGCAGAATCTCCTCCTCTGCGGACTCCAGGGTCGCCGCCACGTCTGCTAGCTGGAGGCAGGTCTTCCCGGCTCCGGCCTGGCCGCAGCCCGCACTCCCGCTCAGCGCCTGCAGCTGCCGCCGGGCGGCCTTCACCGCAGCCTCGAGGCCTGTCGCCTGCACCAGGAAGGCGTCCCGGAACGCTGCAGAGAGCCCGCAGTCCAGGGGTCACGGAGCGATCGAGATTTTGCACTAAAGCCCCCACCCCGGGGGGACCCCCTCTGGGCCCTCCACGCTTCCTGGGCGCGGTTTAACTCTAGCACCAGGCCTGAGTCCCGCCAGTGGGTCCCAAGGAAGAGCCTCCCCATTTCTCAGACGGAAAGGCCGAGGCCCAGAGACCCAAGGCCCCCTCCACAGGAAGCCAGCGCAGAGAGGGGCCTGGCGGGAACCTGGCCTTCTGCGGTGACGACAGGCAATTCCTGAACCTGGGGCCTCGAGCCAGCAGAGTCATCTGTGGGGTGACTCAGAACCATGTCGCCACGCGCGGCACCCGGGACCTCCCTGTGTCGATAATCAGTCTCGCTAATAGGCACTCAGCTCACCTACGTCTGGCTGCTAAAGGAGTAGAGGTACTTACGAATGCGGAATTACACAAAATAATCGGTTTTCTTCCAATGGCCCCTAAACATCAATGTCTTGGGGCCAAAATCCCAGTCTTTTTTTTTTTCTTGTTTACTCATTTATGCTCTACACTAGAGAGACAGCTGTGAGCAAAACGGCCAACAGTCAGGACCATGGGAGGTGCACCTTTTCAGCACCCGGGACAGCGCCCGGCGGGTACTGGCTGGGTGAGGGCACGTGTGGGTGAACCCAGCCTCACCGCCTCACTGAGCTTATACAGTCTGAATGGGGCGGGGGGGTGGGGGCACCAACGTTACAGAAAGAGGCTGATATTAATACAGTCACAAAGCACGACTGGGCCAGGGACCCTGCGGGGAGGTCCACGGGGAGCCAGAACGGCGTCCTGGGAGGGGCCCACCTCCGCAGGGAGGCCGGACCCGCTCTCCCAGCAAGTGGGTCCTCCTGGGTCTGAGCTGGGGGCCCCCAAAGCACGCTGAGACCAGCCGGAAAGGCTCCAAAGGGGGCGTCCAGCCAGCCAGCCCTCCCCTTGCCTCTCCATCTCCCACTGTACCTTGCAGCTGGTGGCCCTGGTAGACGTCCCCCCGAGGGGCCTCTCCCTGAAGAATGTCCATTGGCCCCCAGGGGCTTCCACAGTCAGACCCCTGAAGCCATCCCTCCATCAGGGTCAGCCTGGCCTTCAGCTTGGCAGCCTGGAGGGGACAGGGAGGGAGATACTGCCTGGACACCTCCCCCTGGCTTCTGCCTGGCCTGCCCTCCCTGAGGGTCCCGAGACCTCTGAGAACCAGCCCTGCCCACCCCCACCCCGGACTCCCAGCAGTCCCTTCCCCTCCCCACCCACTGGCACCTGCAGGCACTCAGCAGACCACACCTCTGTCCTGCTGAGGGAGCGGGGAGGGGAAGGGAAGCCCAGCAGAATTCCTGCCTGTCCTGTGGTACACCTGCCCAGAACTCAGCACAGAGCAGGGCCGGCGGGGCCCTTGTGGGCTGAGCGAGTCTGCTGAGTGACGAGACACTGAAGCAAGACTGTCACCTGCCTGGGCGCATGACAACTAAAGGGCTGGGGGAGCGGAAGCCCTGAGCTCAGGCTCCTGACCCCCGCACCGCACCACCTCCCTGCTCCAGATTCTACTCGTGCCCCAGAATGGGCTTCACCCTCCTCCTGCACCTCCCCACCAGGGCGTCTGTGGTCTCATCCCCACTGAACTTGGGGAAGTGTGAGACCTCGGGCTAGGCGGTGGGTAAGGGAACGGTCAAGAGCTCCTGTCCACTGAGGAGCGGTGAAGGGCAAAGGGGAGGGCTGACTCAGGTTGGCGTGGGCCCGGAGGCTGCGTGGGCGCAGGCAGGAGGCAGCTGTCGGTCCTGGAAAGCCCGAGAACTACGGATGAACGGGCAGGTCCTGGTGCAGAGTACAGAGCTGGTGCTCGCTGGGGATGCACGGAAGGTGGAGCACACCTGGGCGGGGCCTGGATGGGGCCTGGGCGGGGCCTGGGCGGGGCCTGGGCGGCGGGCTCACCTCCTCCTTCACCAGGCTGTAGCAGGACGGGCACTCCTGGCACTGTGCACCGCCAGCCGTGAGGAAGAAGTTGTCCTGGCAGCGGTCACACTTGTAGCCCACGAAGCCGGGCTTGCACACGCACGTGCTGTTCTCGTGGCACTGGGCCGAGGCAGAGCCCAGGGAGGAGCACCTGCAGGCTGGGGGGGGCAGTGGGAAGGGCAGACGGTGCGGGTGCCCTGATGGCCCCCCCACCCAACACCAGAACCCCAGGTCCCCCTGCAGCCTCACACCTGGCTGCCCCAGACGCCCCTGGGAATTTACATTCTGAGTCCTTTCCAGGAGACTGATTCAGGGGTCAGAGGTGATGACAGAGTCGCTGACTTATTTCAGAGTACCCAAGTTCTGGGGGACTACCACACAATCTAACTGCACACACGAGAAAAGTGAGGCCCAGGGTGGGTGATACATGGGCCAGGTGCATGGTCCCCCCAACCCCCCACTCACTGCACATCTGCCTGGACCCGCCGGTGGCAGCTGGCCTTTCTCTCCCTTCCCTGTGGGTCCTCTTTGCTGGCAGCCTCAGGCCATGCCCCCCGGGAGGCCGGGGAGGACCTGGCTTCCTTACCCCGGCAGCCCTTGACGGAGAAGCCGAAGAAACCCAGCTGGCATCTGTCGCAGGCCTGGCCCTGGACGCCGGGGCGGCAGGGGCACTGCCCAGTCTTGGGGTGGCACCGGTTCTCCTGGGAGCCCAGCGGGTGGCACTCGCAGCTGTGACAAGGGAAGGGCGTGGGTCCGAGTGAGCCCTGAGCCGCTCCCAGCCCAGCCACCCCGCAGCCGCAGCTGGCGAGGGGCCTCAGGTCATGCCCTCCGTCCACAGGGCCCATCGCCATGGGGGCCATGTCAAACAGCTTCCCCCAAGCTGTGCCCTGGGAAGCAGTCTCAGAAAATGCTCCCCGCCCCAAAACAAGACTACGCGGACATACACATCTTGGAGACTGCACCCCTAAACGGGAGCATCACAATGGGCTCAGCGCATTAAAAGCTCGGAGAAGTCACACGAGGGAGAAGTCTGCCTCACCTGCGTTTCCCTGGAGCCCGCTGTGCCCCAGACACACTGTCTAAGGTGCTGCTGGGGCCAAACCGTCACTGAATGGCGGCGGCACCGAGAAGGGAATGAGGCCACAGCGGCCCCTGCCCCCCGGGACCTCCCCTAGGGCTGCTGCTGGCCGCACCCTGGGCTGGCAGTCGGACCCCCACGGGGCTGCTCCTCTGTGCCCTTTCAGAGCAGGACACTGGGTGCCTGGCCGTGGGTCTGGGACACCCATTGCAAGCCAGGCCCCTCTCTGGAGGCTTCCTGGCGCTTTCTTCCACCTTGGGGAGAGCCCAGGGGAAAGGGCACCGTGGCCTCGCCCCACCCACCTCCGGCAGCCCTTCCCGGGCTGGAGGTCGTAGAAGCCTGGGCTGCAGTGGCTGCAGTCCCGTCCGGTCACGTGAGGCAGGCAGGAGCACTGGCCGGTCACTGGGTCGCAGGGTCTCTGCTCGCTGACTGAGCCCCCTGGGTCGCAGCTGCAGGCTGGGGGTGGGGACAGAAGAGGGGCTTGGGAACCGCCTGTTCGAGCTTTGGGGCCCGGGACATGCAGAGAAGAAGGGCAGCCCACAGAGGGGACACACAGCCAGCTCAGACGCCCAGGCTGGTTTTGGCAAAAGGCTCTAGGGCCCGGCTGGCATCCCAGGCATTTGCTACAGCCTTGGAGGGACAGCCCGAGAGAGAGTGACAGATGCAGTCAGGGTCACAGGCAGACGGGCCCCGGGGTCCACCGTTTTGGGACATCGACCCTGCTCTCCTGGGCCTGGAAAACAAGAGGCCAGCAGGTGCTGGCGGGTGCTACGTGGAGAAAGGGCTTGGGAGCAAGTCTGGGGCGAATGCTGAGCTCCTCCCCACAGGACTCCCGGAGGCGTCCACGGGCTGCGCGCACCGTGGCCCTCTGAGAGGGGGCACTGGGCTGAGTGGCACCCCAGGGGCAGAGGAGGGGTGGAAGAACACCTCAGCCAGGGGTGGGGGTCACAGCCTGCCTGGAAGCCCGGGGGCAGGAGGAACTTGACAAGTGCCCCAGGCCATTGGGACGGTTTTTCGTGTGCTAACTATGGAGCCTCAGCTGAGCACTAATTATCCAGACAGGAAAAAGCACCGCGGCCGGGGGAGGGCCTGGAGGACAAACCCTTACTCCTCCTGGATGAGAAACAGAGAAGGCGAGGAAGCTGCGCACGCCGCCCGGCCCAGCGGAGCTCGGGCTGGGGCCCCGGGCGCACTCACCGGCGCACTTGTCTGTGGCGCGCGGGGCCAGGGCGCTGCCGTAGAAGCCCCGCCGGCAGCGCTCGCAGTGGGGGCCTGTCGTGTGGTGCAGGCAGCGCAGGCAGTGGCCCGATAGGGGGTCGCAGTTGCCCACGGCGTTGGGGTCCACGTTCCCGCTGCACTGGCACCGTTGGCAGGGCTGGGGGTCCCCGGAGAGCCCCAGTGGGTCCCCAAAGAAGCCGTCGTCACAGATCTCGCAGCGCCGCCCTAGGGAAAGGTGGAGACGCCGCGTGGGGGAGCGGGCAGGAGGGGCGCCAGCCTGCCGGGCCCCAGGGGGTTAGGAGGGTGGGAACGGAAGCCAGCTCCCCGTCTCCTGGTGGAGCTCGGCGCGGGCCCGGGGCGGGGCGGCTCGCCCGTCTCTGGCTCTGGGGTCGGAGGCGAGTACCTGAGTCTCTCTGAACCCGGGCTCCTCATCTGCACGGTGGGGCAGGGCTACTGAGGCGTCGGCGAGATCGTTTGGGCAGAGCACCCAGCACAGTGCCTGGCGCGTGCTAAACGCTCAGCCCGGCGGCTGCTATCACCTCTGCCTCCTCACCCACATCATCGTCACCGTTCTCCTCATCAGCATCCCAGTCATCATCTTCATCAGTGGCTTCATCATCATCCATGGACGTCCCCATTGTCTCGATCAGCACCACCTTCCTCAGATCATCATCTTGGCCATCGCTTCACTGTCACCATCATCATCCCATCATCACCCTTGTCATCATCATCACCCGCCATCATCCTCTTGATCGTTACCTTCATCATCATCTTCATCATCATCCTGGCCATCACTCTCTGCACCATCTTCAAGGTCATGCACCCTCCTCCTCCTCCTTGCTCCCCCACCCCGGCTCCCCCTCTTAGCTGTGGCTGCTTCCTCGTTTGCCGTTCCCGGTCCCTTTACCTGTTCTGCTTCTCACGGCCCCTGAACTTCCTCTGGGCTGTTTTTTCTGAAATAAACACTTGCTGCCTCCTCTCCCCACCCTCGGGGTCACTGTGAGTCTCAGGCTCCCAGGGCCGGAGGCAGTGCTGGGGTCCTGGGAAGGGCTGCTGAGGAGCCGGACGGTGGGCAGGGGGCTGGTGGGGGGTCAGAACTGGACCCTGGTCAGTCCCGACTCAGACTGCCCAGGTGAGCTCTTTGCGTGCTGGGCTCTCGCCAGCACCCAGGGACGCTGGTGTGACAAAGATGGCGGCTGGCACGGGGCCTCAGACCCAATGCCACCCGGGCACCCGTCCCAGGGTGGTTGCCCTGCCCCCCCAAGTCCTCCCTCAGGCGCATCTCAGCCTGGGTCGGCTGTACTTCCCTATCTGTCCACAGCCTCACCGAGGGGGCTGGGCTCCCCTCGTGTCTGCAGACCACAGGAAGCCACAGTCGGGGGTCAGGCGACGTGGGGACGGTTGTGGAGAGGGAAGGCAGGGTGGTGGCAGGGTGGGGTGCGGGGTCCTGAGGTGGGAGCTCACGCCATCGGTTCTTGCGGTCCCTGCCCCGGGGCCTCCCCGCAGACTGCTGCCGCCAGTCGGGGAACTGCTGTCGGAGCGGTGACGTTCGACAGGACCGGCGGGCTGCCCGGACGCAGCACGGGCACCGGACTCGGACCCAGGTGCCTGCGGACCCTGGAACCGCTACGCCAAGTGCACCGAGCCAGCCACAAAGACAAACACTGCATGGCCTCACTTGTATGAAGCACTTGGAATAGTCAAACGTGCAGAGAGCAGAAGGGCAGGTGCCCGAGGTGGGGGAGGCGCACTGGGGACCTGGCGTTTGGGGGACAGGGCGTCAGTGGGTGCACAGATGGCCGCACAGCCATGTGAAGGCCCCTAAAGCCACCGAACTGCATGGCTAAAAATGGTTCAACTGGCAAATTTTATGTTATATGTTTTGCCATCATTACAAAAATTAGTAACAGGGTATACCAAAAAAAACTAGTGAATTATACACTTTAAATGGGTGAATCGTATCTCAATAAAATCCTTACAAACCCCAGATGTCTAGGGTGGGCCCGAGTCCTGGAGCGGGAGTGAGGAACGGGAGAGGGCCGGGGGTGGGGGGTTTCTGCTTCACGCGTTGTCTGCTGACATTGTTTAAACGCTGAAGGTTTAATCGGGTTTCCTGCCTCAACGCCTCAGCCAGGGGACTTGAAACACGGACTCCTGAGCTCCACCCCAAGCTCCCAAGCCAGGCTCCGTGGGGGCAGGGCCCAGTGGGACGGATTTTCAAAACCTCGCCTGATATGCTCAATGGCCCAGGCTCTGCCAGGAGCTCACTGCAGCCCGGGGCCCTGGCTCTGGGACTGTGGGACTCAGGGTCCCCAGAGGTCAGGCCTGTCACCCCCAAGCTGGCCCTCCCTCCTCTGCCACACTCCAAACGCAGGACCCCACTCCTGGAGCCCGGGCAGAGGCAGGAGCCCCGGGCACGAGCCACTCACCTCTCTGGCCCAGGGGGCAGTGGGTGCACACCACCTCCCCGCTCTCTGGGACGGTCGCGCAGGACGACTGTCCAGGGCACGGACAAGGCTGGCAGTCATCGGTGTGGCCCGCGAAGGGGTTGCCATAGAAACCTGGCAAGCAGCGCTCACAGGACGGGCCCTCGGTGTGGTGGCCGCACAGGCAGATCCCTGAGGGGCAAGACAAACACCTGTTTACCGCGGCCCGAGACCAGAACACTCCAGAGACAGTGGCGGGCTCCTGGTGGTGGGGGTCACAGCGCGGAACCCACAGCACGGCCGGGAGCCCCTCAAAGGCGGAAGCAGCAAGGTCCAGGGGTGAAGAACCCACCGCGGGTTCACGTCCACGGTGTGAACCTGGACAAACCGTCTGACACCCCACGCCTCGGCGCCTCACCTGCAGAACAGGCGCCACAAGCTCAAGTGGGCTCCGGCCTCAAAGGCTTCCTTGGGCTGCAAGGCGGCCACGCGGCCCAGGGCCCTGCACGCCCCCGTGCACGGAGCTATTATTACTGTCATCAACCTTGTTTCTATTCCAGAACCTGCAACCACACCAACAGAGGGCGCCGCTAACACTCCCTCGCAGTCTTCCTCCTC
>CM052540.1:3541835-3578317 GCA_028533065.1 Trachops cirrhosus
TGAAGGTGAGCCTTGCCCAAGGAGAGGTCTGGCCTTTGCCCCCTGCTCCTGAGGTCACCTCTGAGCCATCACGATCGATGTCCTGCTTGATAAGAGTCTCTGTGTTCACCCGGGGTCTTGGGCCCCCCAGGTAGTCTATGCTAACACGTGACTTATGGGGACCTCGGGCCACATGGGACCAGCTGGCGACGAGGGCCAGTCTCACAGGCCGTCGGCCGGGTCTGTGCGGCGAACCCTATGAAGCCCCTGGACGCCCAGGCGCAGCGAGCTTCCCTGGTCGGCCGCGGTCCGAGCGTGTTGGTTGTCACACACGGTTGCTGGGAGAAATCAGCGCTGTCCCCAGGACCCTTTGCTGGTTTCGGTCTGTTTCTTTTCACTGTAATAAATCCTCACCCTGAGGGTGCCAGCTTCTCTGAGTACTGTGAGTCCCTCAAGCAAATCTGGAATCTGAGGGTGGTCTTGGGGACCCTGAACTGGCTGACTCCCCATCTTCTCTTGCAGGGTGGCCCGGGCAGGACACCACTTCCCTCAGGGCCTCAGTGTCCCCTCTGGGAACAAACAGGATTCTGGCCCTGGCCCCCTCGCTGTCCCAGACAGGCAGAGGAAATGCGACCTGTCCAGGGAAGAAGATGTGGCAGTTTTTCTGGACACAGGCCTGTCTGGACACAGGGGAGCGGACAAGAGGGCTGTTAACGCCCAGAAACGTCAATCAACCAGGCCCCTGTGCCTGGGGTCAAAGGTCAGAACGCCCAGGCAGGTGGACGTGCGTGGGGGCCGACACCAGTGCGGCCCCATAGCTGAGCAGACCCAGGCGGGCTGGCCAGGGGACCTGTGTAAATGGACACAGCCACAGGCCTGCGGTGCTCTGACCTTTGAGGACGAGGACAGTGAGCTACCGTGACTTTCAGCTTCAAAGCGTGAGTGAGTGCCTGTCAGTGCCAAGCACTGCGCCAGCCACGTGATAGCTGACCGCCTGACGTGGTGGCGTGGGCTACTGACATGAAAATTCGTTAAAGCGAAACCTTTTAAAGGTAGTCGTGCTCACCCCATTTTAAGTGCTCTAATGGACACCTGGGGCTAGTGGCCTCCACTGTGAGCATTTCGGTCTCATTCCCGAAAGTTCTGCGTCAGCGTAGCACCCGGGACTCTGATTCCAAACTCACGTTCTGCTCGCACTTTCCGCACTATCCTCGGAAGAGCCGGTGGAGGCACAGGGGCAGGCAGCGCGGCGGGTTCACAGAGAGGAAGTGAGGCCCCGGCCGGGGGTCCCGGAAGGAGCACCGGCCAGGAGTCAGGACACCCGGGGTCCGGCCCGGGCCCTCCCCGCAGGGCAGCCCCTGGAAAACCCCCTCCCCGCTCCAGGCTCAGTTTCCCCACCTCCATAAGGAAGGAGTCTGGTGAGGTGGCGGCTGTCCTGTGGCTCCCGGGAGCCACAGGGCTGACACCGGAGGCCAGGAACGGAACACGCCTGCCTGCCTGAGTCGCCCCCTTCTACTTACTTCAGTATTGGGTGTCCACAAAAGGTTTAGGCACAACAAAACTTCTGTTGTTTAAAATCTGAAAACCGTGGGATTCCGTAGGTCCACCTGTGTCTGCCACTTTAGACTTTCCTGTGGTCCCTGGACCCGTGTCCTACCCGAAGCCCAGCCCCCGCCCCCCACCCCCGCCCCCCAGCCCCACCCCATCTGACCTGCAGCACCGGGCTCTCCTCAAAGTTGTAGGCACTGGGCCGGCCCTCCAGGGTGGAGAAGGCCACGTTGCCTCCGCTCAGCGGGGAGATGTCGCTGAACTCGGAGGTGCAGAAGGCCAAGCGCTCGTCCTGGCCGGGGCGCAGGTAGTGGCCCTCGGGCCGGCCGTAGGTCTTCCAGCAGGAGGCGCTGTAGTACTGGTAGGGCTCCCACGGGCCATCTGCACGGCTGCGCTTGTAGATGGCAAAGCTCTCGGGGCGGCTGGTGTGGAACTTCAGCCGCACGTAGGTGATCTCGTAAGCTTTCCCTGCAGTGGGAGGACACAGACTCACTTCACAGACGGGAAGGGGCAGTCAGAAGGCTGGTCTAGGGACAGCAGGCTGGCCGTGCTGCACAAACTATCTTGGATCGTTAGAGGCTGTCTGGAGCGCTGTGCTGGGAGTGCCGCCATCGATTAGTGATGTCTGTCAGGGGCAAGCGTAGGACAATGTGGACACGTCTTCCGGATATTTGCCACCCCTGATTTGGCCCAGCTGTCCTCCCTGCACGGAAATCTGCCTTGTAGCACCCCCACAGGGAGCCATCTCTCTTTGCTCAAGTATCTCCAGCCACGAGATGCTGCCACATCCTGAAGAAGACTGCTCTACCATTAGAAAGTTATTTCTTTCACTACATCCCACCCAAGCCGAGCCTTCCTCCTGTGACCTTGGCCTCATGCCCTCTTAGTGACTTCAGACCACAGGTGTCTGGAGACAGCCCTGTTCCAAGTCCCAAATCCTAACACAGTTCTCCCTGGACCCCTCTATTCCTCACACGTCCATCTAACTTCACTTCCAAACCAAACTTGCCTGCCCACCCCATGGCCTCATCTTCCAGCTTAACCCTCAGTCCATTGTCATTCGGCTTCTCTGGGCCACTGTTGCTCCTTGTTGCCTTGAACGTTCCTCCCCCGGAGTCTCACACAATGGACTAGCATTTGGCAATAAAAAAGAATGAGGTACAGACGCTCCTCGATTATGACAAAGTCACATCCAGATAAACTCATGGTAAGCTGAAAATATCGTAAGTCAAAAACACATTTACTACACCTAACCTACCTACCACCACAGCTCGGCCCAACCGATCTGAATGCGCCCAGAGCTCTTACATTAGCCTCCAGCTCGACCATGACCTTGAGTTTCATCTCAAGAGTCATTGCCTTCCTGTCTTCCCACCAGAGAAGCAGGAGACACAGCCGGGCGTTTGGTAGACAGGGTGCGGCGCCAAACCACAAAACGCAACATCCACAGCCACCAGCCACACAGCCACCGCGGAGCCTTGGCTGTGTCTTACCGCATACCGCGGGCCCGGGGACAAGGGCAAACTTCAAAACTCAAAGTGGGGTTTCTACTAAACGTGTATCACTTTCACACCATCGTAGAGTAGACAAATGGTAAGTCAGTCCATCGAAAGTTGGGGACCGTCTGCATTGATAACATGCTACCACAGGGATGAACCTCGAGAATGTTATGGTGAGTGAAAGAAGCTAATCACAAAGGACTGCATTTTCTCTATGACTGCACTGATATTAAATGTCCTGAACAGGCAAATCCATAAAGACAGAAAGATTAATTGTCAAGTAATGGGGGAGGGGGGGCCTGGGCGGTGACTGCTAATGAGCACGGGGCTTCTTTTGGGGGGTGACAAAATGTTCTTGTTTTTTAAGATTTTATTTATTTATCTTTAGTGAGAGGGGAAAGGAGGGAGAGAGAGAGGGAGAGAAACATCAATCAGTTGCCTCTCTCACACCCCCCAACCGGGGACCTGGCCAGAAACCCAGGCATGTGCCCTGACCGGGCCTCGAACCAGAGACCTTTTAGTCTGTAGGCCAGTGCTCAGTCCACTGAGCCACACCAGCCAGGGTGATGAAATGTTCCCAAATGGACTGTGGTGATGGGTATACGACCCTGCAAATATACTAAGAACCACTGAATTGAGCACTTCGAGTGAATTACATGGTGAATTGATTATATTTTTATAAAGCTGTTATATTTTTTTTATAAATTGGACCTCACATCCATTAGGATGGTTATAATTTTTTTAAAAAATGGTGATAACAAGTGTTGGTGAGCACATGGAAAAATTGGAACCCAATGCACTGGGTTCCAGTGGAAATGTAAAATGGTGCATTTGCAGAGAAAAACTTTGGTAGTGTCTCGAAAAGTTCACAACAGAATGAGCACACGATCCAGCCATTCCGCTTCGGGGCGTGTCCAGGAGGCCGAAGGCGGGGTCTCGAAGACCTGTCTGCACACCCCGTGCGCCGCAGCGCCGTTCACATAGACCAAAGGGCGACAGAACCCAAGCGTCCGTCCACAGGTGGTGGACACCCAGGACGGGGCCCAGCTGCACCCCGGCCTGTTTATTTTCAGCCTTCAAACGCAAGGACATTCTGACACCCGCTACGATAGGAAGGAACCCTGAGGACGTTACGCCGAGTGGGATACACCCGTCACCACAGGTCAAATACCGCGAGATCCCATGGACCTGAGGTCCCCACGGGGGTCAAGCCCACAGAGACAGACAGCAGAATGGCGGCCGCCAGGGCCCAGGGGCGGGGCTGGGAGTCAGTGTTTCCCGGGGACAGAGTTTCAGTTTGCGAAAACGACAAGGTTCTGGAGACGGATGGCGGTGACAGTGACGCCACAGTGCGAATGTGCTGAATGGCACTGGACTGTGCCCCTGAAATGGTTACGATGGCAGATTTCACGGTATGCGTGTTTTCCCTCCATAAAAGAATTTGCATACGTACAGGCTCCGGCAGAAGCAACGCCTGCGTGAGTGTGGTTGGGAGGGTGATAATATGAGTGTAATAATGCGCTGTTTTAATGTGAACGTTTCACCTAAGATGTCATACGGTGTGCTTGAGTGCGGTATTGTTATGTTACAGAATGACATGCTTATGATTTTGTCATAAGAGAGTTGGTAAGGAAAAGGGGCGCTATTTGTGCCGGACCCTACTGTATACAGTAGGGTGTAAACTCAGGGATGTGCGAAGCCACCGACACAGCTGACCACCGGCCTACCGTATGGGGCGAAGCTAAGTCAAAGTGTTGAATGAAAAGGGAGACGCGAGGTCCACCGTTCAGAATCATCAAATCACATTTAAAACTCTCTAAAGAAAAAAAAAGTCTCTAAAGAATGGGCAAAAAAGAAAGACACGGAACAACAGAGAGGGCCTGTCCCTGGGGCGCAGTGCCTCCTTCCGTTTTATTGTCCTGCACATCCCCAATTTTCTGTCATGAAGCTTGTTTCAATTTAAAAACTTGAGAAAACACATTAAAAAAATTTTTTTTAAGCAGCCGCCTTGCCATGTTCTCTTTTAAGATGTTTTGCAAAGCCCTGAAGCCGCCCGGCTTGGCACTGTAACCCGAAGTCCCTCAAAAGAAAGCCTGGGTGGCTGACAGTCAGCGTCGGGGACAACCCGGTGGCGGCTTCTGTTCCCAGCAGGCTTCAAGCCTGGGGACCAGGCGGGGACTTCGCCCAGATGTGCATTCACAGAAGGACGCTGCGGAGGCGGGTCCCGGTCCCCCAGACTCCTGGGTAAACACCAAACAGGCAGACACCCCGCTCGGTGTCTGGAGGGGAGCTTGGAGCCACTTTAAAGGTAGCTGGCAGTGAGAAGCTCGGTGGGAAAAAGACGGTCACAGGGACTCCATGCAAACAAGGGATGCGGGGCATTGCTTTCCCTCCTCCTTGCTGAGCCAGAGGTGAGAGAAAGTGCTGGAACATCACAGAGACTCGGCAGGAACTTTTTGTTACAAGAGTTCATTAGAAGAGCCAGGAAAGCAACTTAATTCTGGCTTTGTGATGAAAAGGTTTCTGTCTAGCAACCTGAAGGCTGGGGAAGGAAGCCCGCCCCCCCGCCATCTTCTACACAGAACAAGAATTAAATTTGCAGTTTCAACCCAGACCCTGGCGAGCCCCAGCGGCTGACGAGGCTTCAGGGTGGCGTGGGGGACAGGTGCGCCCCAGCAGGAAAGCTGGACCAGAACGCCGTCCCCAGCTATAAACTGTGACTGCACTGCTTGGTAGCACACGGGTCTTACCGCCCAGCTGACCAGCATGCTGTTCCCTCTCCCGGAATGCTGTTCCCTCTACTCCTTACCTGGCTGGCTCCCACACACCCTGCTCGTCCCACTGGTTTCGTGGGCAAACTGTGTGTGCTAGCCTCATCCCTGAGCGGGACGTCCTTCTCCCGCTTTCCTGGGCCGACGGCTACTCATCCTTAAGCTGTGGGTCTGGGTGCCTCGCTGGGCTCCGCCAGCCACCCTGGGCTTCCTCACCCTGTTATGAAAACACCTGCCCATCTCTGCCACTGGACTCTGACCCCCCTGGGACAAGGGCTGTGAATCCCTTTCACTGAGCACAGCGCCTGGCGCATAGTAGGTGTTCACTAAATGCCTGCTGAATGAGCGGGGAAAGATGAAGCATGACGTGCACTTTCCAGGAGTTTATAATCCAGTGAGCACGTTGAGACAGGCAGGCCAACAACACGGCTGAAACGGTCACAGTATGTCTGCAAGTCCTGACCCCCAAATAGTACTTGCGCAACAGCCAGCATTTACTGAGCACCTACTGTGTGCCAGGCCCCTTGCTCAGTGCTGTACACAGTTTCTCGAGATATCCCCAAATAGTCCCGTCACTGTGCTCGTTTTACTAACCAGGGACTTGCCCAGTGTCACACAGAAGACAGCTGAGGCCACTCACTCGACTGCAGGCCCGTCTGACCCCACAGTCGCCGCCTGGAACCAGGCTCCCTTCCGTTTGGGGCTCAGAAAGAGGGGGCTGCCCAGGGAGACTGCCACCGAGCCAGCACCCTGAGCTCTGAGCCGCATCCTCTCCAAGCAGCTGGGGCATACAGCCCATCAGGAATGACAGCAGGGCAGCCGTAAAACCCGGGCCGGCCCACATCCGGTAGGGCAGACCAGAGTGAGCTCGGAACAGAATGGAGAGGCTTATTTTGGGAAAAGGGAAACAAAACAAAGCCCTTTAATTGGAGCCATCTGGGGAGCAGTGGCCCGGGGGTGGGGCTGGAGGGGGCAGGGTGGGAAGCAGCGCTGGAGTGCGAGGGTGAGGCTGCCCTGCCCGTTGTGGGTATTAGGACCAGGCGGCGGGAGCCGCCCCGGGCCCTCAGCTCTGCTCTCCTCTCCCACCCCAGCTCCTGGCAATTCCGGCACCGGGGAGTCCCCATGACCGCGATGCCAGCCTCCGTAAGAGCCGGGCTGGAGCAGGGTGGCCCGTCACGGTTGTCTCATCTTTGGGCCAAGAGTCTGAGATCCAAATATGGACCAAGTCTGTCAAGCCTATTGTCTAACTGGAGAAAGTGAACAGGTTTCATCAGACTGATTATTGCCTAGGGCTTTGTGTTAGGAAGGATTCTGAGGTCCAGTCTGCACTGAGACATGACTGAAATGCTGGGGTTTGTAACCCAGCTCCACCACTGACCGGCTCTGTGGCCTTGGCCAAAACACCTACCCCGCCCCAGTAACTGGGTAAGTGACTCGAGTGTAGTGACTCAGTTTCCCCATTCGCACAAAGCGCATTGACAACAACAGGGTGTAATGAGTGAGAGCCTGCAAGCATTTGGAACAGCCCCAGGCAGGTGGCCCGCACACAACTGAGGGTTAGCTCTGACCCCACTCACTGGCCAGGCCAACATTTATGGGGCCCACGGCACGGGGGGCCTGCGCCGGGCGCCGGGTCCAGCCTGGAACGCAGGTGGTTCCTCGGAGCACAGCCGGCACACCACCGCACACAGACTGGAACCACAATGCAGCACAGTTTGGACGGGGACCGGGACAGGGACGGGGATGGGGATGGTCGAGGGGCTGGGAGATCGCCCCAGCAGGCCCTCTGCCCAATCCTGGGGGCCGGGGGCTTCCTGGAGGAGGGCCCCTCTAAGCTGAGCAAGGCAGACAGCGCAGCCAACAGCTGTGTCGCCAGGCCTTGGCACAGGGACAGGCCCACAGCAGGCACTCCCCTGTTCTGTTTATGAGCGAGATGCAGGTTAGGCAGGAGAAGGCAGGGAGGCAAAGACCAGGAGGAAAGAGAGGCCGCCGCGGCTCGTCCACAGCCCGGCCGAAGGGCAGCTGGCGGCAGCCGGGTGGGAGGTGGGTAAGGGGCGATCAGAGGCTGCGGGCGTCCTTCCTAGGCTTTGGGACTTCCCCCTCCTGCCACCCCTCCGTCAGTCCTGGGAAGCCCAGGGGGGTTGAGGCGGCCAGGGCCGTCGGTGGGGCCCAGGGGTCAAGGCGGGGCTGCTTCTGTGGGTGGAAGCTAACCAGGGTCGCTGCCTTGACCCCTGGACCTGCCTGGGGCCCAGCATTCCAGCCAGAACCCCTAGGGAGCAGGAAGGAGGACTTGGCCCCCGGTGCCGGCCCCAGCCAACGCAAACAGGGCCGCTCGCTCAACGGGAAGACCTGGCGAAGACATGATGGAGCCGAAGCCCGGGAGGCCCAGCTGGCTTTGGGCTCCTCGGGGGCCAGCAAGGCCCTCCTGCTGTCCGCCAAGGCCCAGGCCGGGTGCCCTTGTCTCCTCCCATCCTATCCATCCGCCTGGGTCTCAGGATACGGGGCACAGCCTCCTGGCTCCCCATACCAGGAGGTCGCTGTTCCCTGACCTGAAATGCCCTTCATTCTCATGTCCCCTCCTGCCACCCTTCAGATCTCAGCAAGGTCCCTGTACCCTAAGTGTGTTCCAATCTCCTCAGTCCTGGGCCCAGCCGGACCTCTGCAGCGCTGGACCCCGAAGCCTGTGCTCCACCAGTGGGGGCTGGGCTGGAGGGCAGGCAGGAGCCCACCCCCTTCCTCCTGCAACTCCCCCTTCTCTTGGAGCCCAGAACTCATCTGCTGGGAAAACAGGGCCTGGAGGGTCTGTCTGTCACTCCAGGAGGTTCTCAGGAATCCAAGAAAGTGGACAAAGAGACCCCTCTCCTCCCCAGCCTAATGCAAAGCCTGGACCGGCCTCGCCGGCATCTGCCCGCGATGGGTATCTTTCCCGGGAGCAGCGCAGTTAGGGGAGGGTCCTGGGGTCTGTCAAGTATGGCCACGTCACCCTGGGCAAAGGATCTCACTCTCCGAGCCTCAGTCTGCCTGTTTGTGAGAGAGCACATGGTGCGGACTCAGCGGGGTTTTCAGCCCCTGCGTGGCGAGAGCCCCCTGGTCCTTGTCTGTTACCCGTGATGGCCATCCACCCCTCATGCTCCACACCCGCCACCAGGCCCCAACCCCCCCGCCCCGCCCCCGCCTTCAATGAAGGGCGGGGAGCCGCCAGACCCCGCTGCTGCCTTTCATCCCAGACGGGAAGGGAAGGCTCGGCTTGGCAACTGGGATCTGGAACAGATGTCTGTGAGCTCGCGGGGGGCTGGGAAAGCAGCGACCTCTACCAGGGAACTGACGGACTGCCGCCCCCTCCACTGCCTCTCCCCCCGCCCCGCTCCCCCAAGGAGACCCTGGTCCAGCGGCCACCCACGCTCCCCTTCCCTAGCAGAGCTGTCAAGGAGAGGGGGCGGGGCCAGCAGAGAGGGGGCGGGGCAAGCGGAGGTGGCTTGAGGACCAGGAGCAGAGGCTCCCCGCCCACTTCGCCTGACTACAGGGCCTCCGCCGGGAATATGGTGACATCCCCAGACCTCTTCCTCCTCCGATATCACGCAATCCATGGCTCAGCGTGGAGCAAACCAAAGTCCAATGGAGCCAACCATGGGCCAGCTTGGCGAGTATTTCTCAATCCCTTCAGAGGGGACACCCCCCAGAAGAAGCTCAGCCCAGGGCTGTTCTCAGCAGAGTGACGGTCACACACAGGGACTGTCACAGCTCTGGTGAGCACTCGCCTTTACCGCCCCCGCCCCAGCTCATGGAACCAGCAACCCCCCCAGGAGGTGGCCACTCTTAACCCTGCTTTACAGAGAGGATGCCAAAGTATGAGAGGGGATGGGGTTTGCCCCGCCCCCAAAACCCGAGTGGCCGTGCCGGGCGGGGCCGGCCCAAAGCCCCGTTTTGTGATTTGTACCTGTTCTGTCTCCCAGAGCCCTGGGCGGGGCGCACAAGCACAGGACAGAGGAGGTAGCGCTGTCATTCATTCATTCATTCATTCATTTGTTCATTCACTGTACAAACTGTTGTGGACCCTCCCCTAACTGCGCTGCTCCCGGGAAAGATACCCATCGCGGGCAGATGCCGGCGAGGCCGGTCCAGGCTTTGCATTAGGCTGGGGAGGAGAGGGGTCTCTTTGTCCACTTTCTTGGATTCCTGAGAACCTCCTGGAGTGACAGACAGACCCTCCAGGCCCTGTCTTCCCAGCAGATGAGTTCTGGGCTCCGAGAGAAGGGGGAGTTGCAGGAGGAAGGGGGTGAGCTCCTGCCTGCCCTCCAGCCCAGCCCCCACTGCTGGAGCACAGGCTTCGGGGTCCAGCGCTGCAGAGGTCCGGCTGGGCCCAGGACTGAGGAGACTGGGAACACACTTAGGGTACAGGGACCTTGCTGAGATCTGAAGGGTGGCAGGAGGGGACATGAGAATGAAGGGCATTTCAGGCCGGGGGACAGCGACCTCCTGTGTGTGGGGAGCCAGGAGGTTGTGCCCCACATTCTGAGACCCTTCTGCATGCCTGATGCTGTACACACAGTGGAAGAACACTGGTGCAGGGTGGAACACACCCGTGTGTGTGCGAGTGTGTGCATGCCCGCGCTCGAGCGCGAGCGTGCGTCAGCGTGGGGTCCCAGCCTCGGCCGGGCTCCCTGGTGATGAACGAATGGCACCCACCTGGCAAAGGGGACTGCCCGCAAGTGCAGGCACTTCCCCGCCCGCCCACCTGGCTGGTGCCTGGGCCGAGCCGTCTGCCGGCCCCTGGATTCCACAACACATGTAACACATCAGCCAAACCCGCCCCCTTTGTCATGGAACAGTCTGTCTCCTCCACAACCCCAACCCTGCCCCAGATTCCTCCCCCTGGGGCCTTGGGGTCCTGCCAGCCCCGTCCAGCCAGCTCCCCCAGCCCTCCGCCCCCATTGGTTTCCTGTCGCCTGCTGGGTAGAGACCACGCCCCATCTAGACGTCTGACCTCGAGGTCCCGACAGGCCAAGGGAAGGTGACAAGGCCCAAGGACCTGAGCTTCTTGGGACAGCAACCAGAACTGGAAGGCTCACTGAGGGGCCCCAGGGCCCCCCACCTCACTTGAATGTCATTTTCCCACCCTCCCCAAGGCACTGTCCCCCAGGGCTGGGAGGAGCCCCCTCCAGTGACAGAGCTCACGTCAAGGACTTTTTGCTCTAATTTTGGACACACTGCACACAGATGTTCATGCCCAGACTGCCATTTAGCAGCTGTGTGCCGTTGGGTGAAACTCTTAACCTCTCTGAGCCTTGGTGTGCTCGTCGGAAAAATGGGGATGCAGTCCTGTAACCCCTTCTCCAAACTGCTTGGCTCCAGATGCGCTTTGGAATTCCACACTTTTCAGAGTTTAGAGAGATGACCCGAGACTCACGCCATGTTCACACCCTGGCAGGGCCTGGGGCCACAGGCTAGACTCAGATGAGATTTCAGCAGCTAAATGTACGAATATTCACTCTAAGTAGGATAAGCAAGGTCTATAAACAGCTTCAGATCACACTTAGCAGCCAAAATAAGTTATAAAATACTTTGAGTTTTTGAAGTTTAGGGAGATTTAGGACCCAGAGATAAGAGAGTGGGGACCGGGGGAAACACCCCCACCCTGAAGAGCATGCGGAGGCTGCACAGGGCGGAGCTCAGCTCAGTGCGGGCACCTCCAGGCTCCAGGCCACCTGGATTGGGTTGGACTTAGAGGACGGAGGGGCACTCCCAATCCCACAGTAGGGGGGGACCCGGGAACAAAGGGCTGGGTCCCTCCAGACTCTGGACTCTCGTTCCCAGGGATCCCAGCCCCCTGCACCTTGGCGTGGCATTGGGTGGAGGGGCACAGGCAGAGGAGAAAAGCCACGCTGTCCTGCCGGCTCCATGAAGCAGCATGAAGCAGGCTCCCGCCCGGAGGACCAAACCTGCCCGGGAGAAGCGCCTTGGCTCCTACCCGGAGACCACACGCAGGGACCGCACACAGCCTTGGGGATGCACTGAGGTCCGCAGTGACCCCAGCTTAGGTTCCTGCCTTAGAGGGCGGGCAGACTGGTTCATGCCCCGGGAGGTCACCTCCCCTCCTTCCCTACAACGGCCACTACAGGGCATGGTCTTTGCACCCAGATCCACTGCTCCGTTAAGGGCTCCCCGAGGCTTCCCGCCCCTCCAGCCCGAGGGGGCAGCCATCCATCTAACCTTTCAGCTACTGGGGACACAGGTTCCATTCCTGAGCCCCCATACCTGGGCTCTACAGCCAACCCCAGGCGCACACAGTGGGCGGGGACAGAGGATGAGAAGTTGGTGTTGCCTGGAGCCCCCACCCCCCACCCCGCTTACCCAGGCGCAGAGTGATG
This sequence comes from Trachops cirrhosus, assembly GCA_028533065.1. Classification (NCBI taxonomy): domain Eukaryota; kingdom Metazoa; phylum Chordata; class Mammalia; order Chiroptera; family Phyllostomidae; genus Trachops; species Trachops cirrhosus. The sequence goes on from CM052540.1 coordinate 3,554,001, forward strand.
TTGACCGAGGTGGGGTACTGCACCCCGAAAGCCATGGACGGACTCTGCCACCAGGTACTGTCATCCTCGCTGTGGAAGTCGGTGAGGTACGAGGCGTTGTGGTGGCGCAGGGGGTCCATGGCGTCACAGCGTTGGCACTGCGCCCCGACGCCCCCCAGCGCGCCCACGTGCGGGCAGAAGTCCTCGGGTGGGTGGCCGCACGTGTGCGAGGCCTCCGCGAGCCGGCCAAATGCTGCATTCTCAAACACCGGCAGACAGCGCTGTGCGCGCCCCGCAGCATCATAACACGAGCCCATGCCCGCACTGGCCGCCCGCGGCACAGCGAACGCCAGGACCAGCAGGAGCGCAGACGCCGCCATGGTCAAGGGCACCGACGCCCAGTGCTCCGGGCTGTATGCGCCTGACTCTCCAGCTTGGCTGGGCTCTGGTGGGCGCGGACGGCACTGCGGGGCGCCAGGGCCCGCCTTCCCCGGCGGGCGGGACCCAAGACGGGGTTGGGAAGGATGGCGGGAGGGACCGACGGCAGACGGCACCCCCACCGCCCGACCGCGCCGTCCCTTGGCGCTGACCCCACCTGGCGGCCGTGCCTGGGAGTGCCTGGCTTTGGAGCTGCCCTAGCGGCCTTACCCTGGCTCTGCTGGGGACCCTGGCCTTGGATCCTCAGGGTCCTGTCTGTAACACCGGAATGGTCCTGATACAGCTTCATTCACGCCGTTGGGAGGATTCAGTGGCTGCTCCTTAAAAGGAACCTGCTCACCTGTCCCTTTTTAGTCCTGAAATTCCAGGGCACGATAGGGTCTTTCCCCACACACCCCTTTCTAGCAGTGCCTGGGATGGTTCCTCACGTGGCCACGGCTCCTTTAACTCTGAGAAGTGCATCTGCTGCCAGTCCCTCCCTGCCCTCAAAGCAAAGAGATTCTAACCTGATAGTTGTGACAGCAGGTCCCTGGTCTCATCACAAATGTCATTGAGAGGCCTTGGCTGCGCCCTCCCCAGTAGATGCCTCATTTTACCCTTCATTCAAGTTAGTAAATTGAAGGAGAAAAGCCACGTGTTCTTCTGAAAAGATGCTAGAGAAAACACGAGATAAAATTTAGCACAGACTCCGTGAGCAGGCCAATAGGTGATACATGGAAGTATTGGGGTGCCAGGAGAGTGGGGTGCAGGGAGGGTGGGGTGGCTGGCTCTGCCTGGAGTTGGCAGGTACTTCCCAGAAGAGGTGATGAGTAAACAGAGCCATCAGGGAGGAGTGGGGGAAAGGTCGTCACCAGCAGGGGGCACAGCACGTGCAAAGGCCCCGAGGTGGGGATGTCCAGGGTGAGTCCATCGAGTGTTTGCAGCTCTGGGTGGGGAGTGGGCCCTGGGGGTGCTGCTGGAGCAGGGTGCAGAGGCCAGGTGATGTTGGGCGCTGGGCACCGTGGTGATGAGCTGGGGCTTCGTCCTACAGGGGTCTGCAGGAGCTGAGGGGTGTGAGCTCATGGTGGGGCAGGGACCTCGTGTGCCTCGCCCAGGTGTCCTCAGGGCCCGCACTGCATAGTTTAGGGATCGTTTGGGGAATAAGCAGGAACCACGTGACTGAAGTAATAGGGGCTGGACTGAGATGATGGCCCCTTCAAGAGGCGCCAACGGGGCACTCGAGACCTTGCCCGGCTCCTGGCAGAAGCTCCCCAGGGAACCGTCCTGCCTCTGCTGGCCACCCTAGTTGGGATCTGCTGGGGGTCTCCTGCCAGGTTTCCCTGAGCCTGCTGCATTTCCACCTTCTCCTCCCAGCGCTGTCCGTGCAGCTCTAAGTGTTCTCCCAGAATCTACCACCAGGTGGCGACATCAGCCCCATTCCTGATGTGCCCTTCTGCGCCAGCGGCGGCCCCCACTCCCCCGCCCCCCATAGCACAGGAACACTTTGGCCATCCCTGCACAGCCCATGCACCTGAGACCAGAAGAGTCATTGGGTCCAGGGCCCTGACTGTACAAATGGGGAAACTGAGGCTCAGAAAGGACACATCCACAGGCGGACATGACCAGGTCTGTAATCCCTGCGGTCCGCTCCTCCCAGGAAGGGTGTCAGAGAGGGGCTGGGGCCCACTAAGTCCCAAGATAACCCCCACATCTGCATGACAAAGGGCAGTAAACACCTCTGTGACTGCAGGAATGAGCCAGGAGAACTGCAAGTCACCATTTGGGACCCTGGGCAACAGGGTGCCTGCTGCTAGCTCTCCATTAAGAAAAGGCTCTGAGTGCGACCTCCCAGCAGCGCCCATCGTGACCCCACTGCACACATAGGACCTGCAACCCACACCCTTGAAGGGGCACCGAAGCCATGGGCCACAAGGCCTCAGTGTCCCTGTAGCTTTGAAGCCCACAACCTGCCCGTTGTCCTCATGGTGGCAGGGAGCCCGGGAAGCCTCTGGAGCAGCGGGGCCCCTATCAGTTTCCTCCAGGAAGATGACTGGGGTGGAATCCAGGGGACCAGCCTGGAGGTGGTGTGGGAGGAGGGGCCAGTGTCTGTGTGTGGCTGAGAGGGGAAGGAGCCTGCACTGGGGACTGGGAATCCCCTGCAGGGGCACAGCCCCCAGCTTGGGGCTGCAAGCAGGGGTGGCTCAGTCCGCTCCCTACAGTCCACCTACCAAGGGTTAAACCTTCCAGGAGAAGAAAGCAGGGAGAAAAACCCTGTTCTGATTTGCTTAGTGAACGTTAATTAAGGAGACAGAAGACAGTGGGTTTTTTCAAGACAGAGATGAAAGGCCCGCTAATTAAATCTGGGGAGATGGGGCCAGGGCCCCGCTGATCCCTCCTGACAGCTCCACTGTCTCCTCGGAGGCTCAGGTTGGGGGCGGCAGCGCGAGGGGAAAGGAGCCCCCACCCCGGGCCTTGGGGCTCTGCCATGGAGGCCCGGGAAGGAGCCTCGGCCGGGGGCCGGACTCCCTGTGGCACCCCGGGGGCCCTGCCCCTCTGGGACCCTCGCTTTCCCCATGTGGACGGCAAGCACAGCGGTCCCCGTGGTTTCCCAGGATGCTCTGCCTGGCTCCGGGGCTCTGTAAGTTTGCACGTCTGGGCCTCGGTCTTTCCTTCCGTCAAGTGGGGAGACCCCGCCTGCTCAGAGACAGGCAGGCAGAGCAGAACGTCAGAACAGGGGTCTTCCAAGGCTGTGTGGCCAACCAACAGAGGTAAAGGGAATTTAGTGACTGGCTGCACACGGCCCCCGGCCCCCGCTGCCGGGCCCAAGCCCAGCTGTGTGTCCGGTGAGGCCCTGTGGGGGTGCCATCCTGAACCTCTGAGCGGGGACAACGTGGCCGTCGCAGCAGCTTTCCGGGGGCCAGGCCTGGGCTGAGCGACCACCTGCACAGGTAAGAGAGGACAGGGAAACTGAGGCTTGGCCAGAGGCAGGCTCTTGCCCAAGACCACCCTGCTAGTTAGCAACAGAGCCTGGATTTAAATCCCGCTGTGCCTGGCCCTGAGCCTACGCTCTTTTCCCCTTCACTCTCGCCTCCTCCCCGTGGGGCGCACATGTGGGGGCCTGCCCTGGGCTGGCCCCGGGGGTGGGGGCAGGGTACAGCGCAGGCAGTGGGTACTCCGCACCCTCACGGGGCTTCCCAGAGACTGAGGGAGACAGACAGTGACCCAGGAGGCACACTGATGAATCAGGTCATGATGGGTCATGGGAAGAGCCGCAAAGGAAATAGGGGACTTCGGGCGATCAGGGGAGGCGGCAGCTCGGTGGGGTCCTGCAAGACGGCATGGGAGGCATGGTGGCTCACAGGAAGGGCTCACACTGATGGGAGCCAATGGGGGCTCCTCGGCTGTCGCGCTCACAGAGCATCTCTCTTGGAGTTAACACGTTCAGACAGGCGAGGGACAAGGCCAGCTTGGAGCCACGCCACCTCTCAGTCCAGTAACTGTCCCAGCCCCGCTGCTGGGCTGCACCCAGGACGAGTCAGCCTGGGTGGCCTTTGAATCGGGGTGCCGGGTAGATGAAGAACGCCCCTGGTTTGGGCGGTGCGGGGTCAGAGGCAGGGCTGCGAAGGAGCTGGCCCTGGCTGGCCACCCTTCCCTCACTCTCTGGCAGACTCAGCCTTTGCGACAGGCCCCGGGCTGGCCACAGGGCAGAGAATGAGGAGGATGGTGAGACTGGTCCTGTACTTGGGGGCCCAGGTAACGAACTTGTGATGACCAGGGAGGGGTCCGGCCCCCACTTCCTCTGGACACCCGGCGTCCAGGGCAGCAACCCTCAGGCCTGGCACTGCCCAAGAAAATGCCCATGGCCGGGTGCACACAGATGTGCTGCCCACAGACAGGCCCAGCCAGGGACACCAGGGCCGTGGAAGCTGCCCCGTGGGTCGGATAAACTTCCCAGCTGCCCCCCACCCCAGACTACGGGCCTCTAAAAGGTGGGCAGAGAGGGGTCTGACTCGTCCCCCGGGCAGGGGGTAGACTGGGGGCTCACAGAACGCCTAGGGGATGAATAAAGGATGATGAATGAATGATAAGTGGGTGGTAGATGAATGAATAACAAATAAATAAATAAGTGAGCGAGCCTTCATGAATGACGATGAATGAGAGAATGAACGAATGAATGCAGAAAGGAGAGTAGAAGGAGGGACAGTGAAGGAACCAATGCAGGCTTCCCTTCCAGCAGTCTCCGCCCCCAGTCTGGGCTGTCACTCCTCCAGTGGGAGGGGCTACCTGACTGCCCCTCCCCATTTCTCTGACCACGCCCTCCACCTTGCCCCGGGCCACCTTGATCCAGCCACTCTGACCTCCTTCGCCCACACAGCCAGTGCAATCTCGCCTCAGGGCCTTTGCACGTGCTGTTCCTTATGCCTGGAACACTGTTCCCACAGATTTGGAATTCCCTCCCTGCCCCAATGTCCCCGAATGGACAGCCTGCACTGGACCCTCCTCCTGACCCTCCCCAGCACCCAGCGTCATTCCCCTCCACCCGCCCCGACCTTGGCCACACGTGACTCCTCGTGTTTGTACCTGCTTGTTTGTCTGTGGTCTGTCTCCCCCATCAGACTGAGCTCCCACCTGAGGGTGGGGCCTGGGGCGGCCTCACTCACTGCTGTGCTGCGCCCCCCTTCCTCAGGGATGAATGAGTGAAGACACAGCACCCACAGGGCTCAGAGCAGCGGAGCAGGCCACAGAGTCCCCTTCCTGGCAGAGTGACCGGCTGGACGCAGACGCTGGACCTCCCAGCGGACCCACTGCAGGGAAGCCGTCCTTAAACAGTAATTTCGTCTCTGAGCTCTTTCTGCTGAGGACAAAGGAACAGCGGCTATGAGTCAGTAGCAGAGCCCAGGAAGGGGGAGGAAGGCTCAGAAAGTGACAAGTGTGCCCCAGCTGCCCTGGGGACTCTTCATCTGGGTGCCTGGAGCACTTCTGGGACCATGTGGGGGCCCCAGGCCTGAGCGAGAGCCCTGTCTGACCCTGGGGTCTGGCACGACCCTGCAGGGGGGCCACAGCCCTTGGGTAATAGCAGCTTCTTGGGCCTTAACTCTAAGACCCCAGGACTGCTGCCTCACCGGCCAGCCTCCCCCAGACCCGCAGACACCCAGGCCCCCTCCGACCCAGGACCTTTGCTCCTGCTGGTCCCTCTGCCTGAAATGTCCTTCTCACCAGGCTGACTCCTGCTCCTCCTCTGGGCCTCAGGACAACGTCACTTCCTCAGGAAGCCCTCCCTGATGCCCCGCCCCCGGCTTCTTCTGAGGCTTGTTATTCGTCCCATGTCCCTCTACCCCACTAGACGGTCAGTCCCAGAGGACGAGAACCCTGTGGCTGCCCGCTCTGTCCCTGACACCCACCCAGGCAGGGGATACCCTGGGTGGTCCACAAGGAGTGAAGAAACGAGGTTCTGAGTGACCGTGTGAAAGCGGGTGGCGGGGAGGGAGAGCTCTGTCAGCCAGGCCGGGTTCCTGTGGGCACCTGTCCGGGATGCTGGCTCTTCAGGGGGTGAAGGCCAAGGGCAGGGAAGGAGCCGGAGAGCCCAAGATGGGGATAACCTACAAGTGGGTGCGCCCCTCCCCCTCCACGTGGCTCCAGTGGGAAACATGAACTTTACAAATGTCAGGGAAAGGCGCGATGCTCGGCCTGGGACCCCGCGGAGCCGATTAGCATGCCGGTGCCCGCGCTGATGTCGCGCTGCCTAGGCGGCAGGCGGGAAATTTATGCTGCCCGCTGGGGCCCACTGGAGGCCACGGCGGGAGCGCCTGGAAAATAAAACAGTAAGGCTGCCAAATCCATGCCTCCCCCAGGAGGGCGTGGGGGTGCCGGAGGACAGGGAGGTGGTAAGAACCGCAACAGGTGGGCTAGCGAGGGAACATGGTGACCCCTCTCCCTCCCCCGTATTGGGACAGGCCCTACCCCTTCACTTGACTACAAAATCACCCAGATTTCCCACAAAGGCAATCTTGCTGGGAGAGGGAATTAGCCCCCATGCTACAGATGGGGAAACTGAGGCTCGGGGAAGCAAACGAACCAGCCCAAAGGGATAAGGCTGGGGGGGCAGCCAGGCAGGCTCTGAACCCAGTTCTCTCCGATTTTCTCAGCAGCCTCCTTGTCTCCCCCTGCCCCGCCCCGTTTCCTGGATAGACCACAGTCAGGGCGTCCGCCGCACAGTCTGGGATCAGAGTTCCCTCGCATACCCGGGAGCTCTGCGTGGGCCACGGCGCGTCTCCACACATGCTGTTCCCTCTGCGGGAACTCCCTTCCCATCACACCCAGAGACCCGATGGTTCCGCGCCCACTGTCTGCCCCACCACCAGCATGGACGCTGGTCTACCACGGAGCCAGTCTCCCGGGTCACCTCCGGCCCAGCACTGCGTCCTGGGGCAGGCTGGGGGCGGGCAGGCTTCCAAAGGGTGAGTGCGGGGTGGGGTGGGGTTGTTGTGCGTGTGCGTGTGTGCGCACATGTGTCTACATGTGTGGTGTGTGTGCGTGCGTGTGGCAGAGCTGGGGCTGAGCCGGAGACCTGAGAGATGAGGGACGAGGCGCGGGCCGGCACAGGCAGCCTGGGCTGAGCAGGGGCGGCACAGCCCGGTGGTGACAAGGAGGGGGCCCGTGCAGACCGGGGAGGGGCCGCAGGTCTGGCCCGGCTGGGGGCCTGCGGGGCTCAGAGCTGGCTCCGGGATGGGGAGACACAGTCTGCGGGGCGCTGTGGTGGGGTAGGGGGCTGGTTTCTTGGGTACAGTCCCCAAGAGGCACAGGGAGGGGGCCTGAGAGCCCCTCAAGTCTACATGCAGTGGGGGCCACAGAGTGGCTGGGGGGCGGCCTGGAGCTGGGCCGCGCACTCCCGCTGCGCCCCCCTCCTCCCACAGGCGGCGGCGGGATACAGGCTCAGCACAGGGCACAGGAACTAGTTACTAAAATTCTGCCCACACCAAAAAATGTTATAGTTTTTGCCGATCTGCCAAAAAAAATAGGTATGATTTGGACTGATTTAGAAAAAAATAGTAATTACTTACCTTTTTGCTTCGAAGTGACTTTGGAAAAACATGAGGTGCCTATACTTGTACATCAGGGTTTCTGGTACCAAGAATTAACCAATCAGATGCAACCTTGATATGTGACGTGACCAATAAGATGCAAGGCTGTTACTCGGCCTATTATTTATGGTTGAAGGCGGGGCATGCACACCGATGGTTACTGCTGGGTCGCTGTCGTCATTTGTATCCGACAGTCTAAGGGAACAGCGGTCGGCGCCCCTGATGAAATACTTAGGGGCTGCACGTTTTAGAAAGTCTTGCGACACACCGCTAGAACATCGCTGGGCTAGGGTGTTGTCCCTCAGCAAGGCAGGGGCCTGGGTCAGTTCTGGGGATCAGTGATGACCCCAGGCCCAGCCCCTGAGCCCTCCTGTCCTCAGAGCAGGACCTGGCCGAGGACAGCGACGCCATCTGCCTGTTCCCTGGGCCCCTGGCACAGCAAGTGCCCGGCCTTCGCTCGCGTGCGTGGCGGGGAGGCCTAGACCTGTGTCCCGAGCTCTATGCAGGATTCCCCCCTATTCGAAGCTGCCATGGGTTAAAGGCCGCTTCCCCCACCCTCAGATGAGGACGTGAGTCTCAGGGTTGGGAGACTTATCCAGGCTTCCCCAGCTCCTGGGTGCCAGTGCTTGGCTTTGAGGGCGAGGTTCAACTCCAGAGCATAAGTGTGGCTTGGTCACCTGGGAGCTGGGCAGGGGGCACACGTCACAAGTCCGCCGTGTCCTCCTCCTGCAGGAGAGTGGCGATACCTAGGTCTCAGGGTTCCTGCAACTGAGTGGCAGAGGGGGCAGGCTCGGGCCCCAAGTCAGGATGCCACGGCCTGGTGGCAGGCAGAGGACAGGCAGGGCAGCCTGCCAGTGGAGCCCCCTAAATAATGGAGAGTGACCAGCTCATCTGCCCCTGTCCCAGCCGGGGGACCGGCTCCGGCTTCATAACATGTGATCGATGGGCCTAATATGGGGCTGGAGACGGCGGGCTGGCAGCCCCAGCTCGGCCTGCCGGCTGCCATTTGCCCATATATTTATTTATTTATGCAGTCTCCTCCATGGCAAAAGCCCAAAGACAATAAAAGAAATTGAATTGCATATCAGATGGGACATCAGAGGGAGATACGGCCATAAATCCCGTCGTATTTATTCCATAAATATCAGCACGTCCCGAATAGCCACTGCCTGTTACGAAGTTATAATCGGGAAGCTGGCCCCACCATGCTTGCTGCTGGCCCCTCCCCCGTCGGACAAACAGGCTGGGTCCCCAGAAGAAATAACCGCTTCCTCAGGCCACCTGCCCCCACCGAGGTGGGCATCTGCTCACCCAGGCTGTCTCCACCGGAAGTCCGGGGCGGGGTCCAGGGCTAAGGGCTGGAGGTGGCTGGCGTCTGGGGTCCCGGGCTGCACGCAGCGAGCCCAGAGCGGGAAGTAAGTCCCTCCAGCCCTCTGCGCCCCCTTCCCACCTGACACACTAGCTCCTGGTTGGAGCCGCCTTGCTCTCTCCGTCTCTCTCTCTTTCTCTCTGACGGTTTTTTCCCCAGATATAGTTTACATTCAGTGAAATGCACAAATAAGTACTTAGCATGATGAATTTTTACATGCATGTATACGCCCATGTGAAAACACCACCAGGATCAAGGCAAAGAACGCTTGCCACCCCATGAAGTCCCTTGAGGTTCCCTCCCTCGTCATTGCCACCTTTCCAAGCGGCCCCGCTGTCACCGTAGATCCCCTTGTAGGTTCTAGAACTTCTGAAAAAATGCAAGCATGTAGTATATAACTTCTGTGTCCGTTTTCTTGTGTGTTTGACAGCCACATAGGTGAGATCCTTCCACGTCATCGTGAGTATCGGGGTCCCCTTCTTTCCACTGCTGCGCAGCGTTCCACCGTGTGAGTACGCCACGATTCGTTCATCCAGCCGCCTGTGGGTGGACATCTGGGCTGCTCCCAGTAGGGGCTGTTGTGAATAGAGCTGCTGAGACCGCCCTTCTGTGTGTCTTGTTGTGAATAGAAGCACCGTTTTTCTTGGGTGTATGGCTGGGAGTGGAATTGCTGTGTCATGGGGTAGATGTATGTTTAACTTTACCAGAAACTTCCAAGCATGTCTTCAAAGTGGTCATGCCGTTTTATACACCCACCGCATCCTGTGAGAGTTCCAGTTGCTCCTGGTGCATACCAACACTTGGCTTTGTCTGCGCTTAGTTTTAGCCATCCTGGTGGCTGGGTGCTGAGATCTCTCTGCGGTTTTCATTTGCATTTCCACCACTAACTCTCACGTAAAGGACGGCATTGGCTGCCCACGTGGAGTCCCTGGGCTGACCCCTGCTGCTGCACCCAGAACTCAGAGCAACCCTGTTGTTGGGTCAAGACCCTCCTCTGCATGGGACCTCCGGTGGCACCTGGCTTACTCAAAGCACAAGCTGAGGTCCTGACGGGCCCTGCTGTCCTCTGGCCTTCCCTGACTGCTCTTGCTGCTCTCTGTCCCCTGGGTGCTCTTCCCTTCTTCGGTCACTGCTCAGATGTCATGTTTTCAAGGCCACCTGCCCCGATCCCATTGCCCACCTCCTTCCCTGCTTCATTTTTCTCCCCAGCACTTTCTCCACGTGGTCGTCTGTCCCTGCACCTCTGACGTCAGCCGTCCAAGGGCGAGACCACAGTCACACCCCGGGGCCCAGAGCAGTGCTGGGCCCAGAGCAGAGGCTCGGGCAGTATTGGCTGAATGACCAAAATGAGTCAGTAGCGGCTGATGTGGCATTTTGACGGAGCCACGTTCCAAAATGGAGGTGAAGTTCATGTAAAAGTTACCATTTAAAAACGTATGCTTTGGCCTGGCTGGTGTAGCTCAGTGGATTGAGTGCAGGCTGCGAACCAAAGGATCGCCGGTTCGATTCCCAGTCAGGGTACAGGCCTGGGATTCAGGCCAGGTCCCTAATGGGGGATGTGTGAGAGGCAACCACACACTGATGTTTCTCTCCCTCTCTTTCTCCTTCCCTTCCCCTCTCTCTAAAAAAAAATAAATAAAATCTTAAAAAAAAACGAAAATGTATGCTTTGGTGGTATTTAGCGCCTCTGGCATTGTGGTGCCGCCACCATCCCCGTCCTGTTCCAATGGCGGCTGTTCTGACAAGGCCTGATCAACCTGTGATGTGACCTGAACGCTGTCCCCTCCTTTTGTTTTTAACAAGCAAATGTCCCTGAGCTTCTTTCCCACTCCAGCCGTGGGTCTGGCTGTGGCCTGGAGCTTCTCTGGGGCAGTGTTTTACAGGCGGTCAGGATGTCCCGCCTTGGAGGCAGGCTGATGGGGGTCCCATCCACACTGAGTCCCCAGCACCCATGCGGCCCTCCCAGGGCCCCGAAGGACAGACTCGGGGGAAGGGTGACAGCTGGTTGGGCTAACCGTCCCCCTTCCCACTTCGCTGGCCACCAGTCCCCTAGCACAGGGACCGACTCAGGCAGACGCCGGCTCTGCCATCCCGCAGCCTGCCTGCCCATCTCCCTCGTGACCCGGCTCTGCCTCTTCAACCCACAGGAATCCTTCCTCTCCTTAGACTAATACGTGGGGGAGGGAGGGCGACCCAGTTTATTGGCAACAAATAGAGAGCTGCCCTGATTAAGAGGGGGGAGGACCATGAGAGGAGGAAAAATACCTTGGGTAATGCCATCTCCCGCATCTTTATATTCTGAGACGGCTCGTTCTGGACGCGGGCAGAGGCCTGATTTAATATCCTCGAGGAAAGGGCTGCACCTGATCCAATTATCACGGGGACTTCGACACAGTCAGCAGCCGGACCAGCGCCGCAGAAGCGCTGCCGGGGGAGTAAACGCAGAGACCAGATTACCCCGAGTCCCCTGCGGGCAGCTGAGCGGCTCAGGTCACCGCAAGGGCGCCTGGGGCCGGCTGCGGGGGAGGCCCTGCGGCTGCCCCCCTGGTGTGGCCAGCCACGGGCTCCCCACGGCGGGGCGGCCATACCTGCCTGTCCTCCCCGGGACTGCCCTGCCGGACCCTGTCCAGGATGCCCCCTAAACAGCCCTCCGTGCACCCACCTGGCTCCGTCTGCGGGCCACCGAGCTGGCCCAGGCTCCGCCCCCTGCCTGGACACCTGCGGCAGCCCCTCTCTGGTCTCCCTGTCCCTTCCTGCCGCGCTTCCGTGGCAGGCGGTTACAAACGTGAGTCTATCCACGCTCTTCTCTGTCTCGGAACTCTTCAGTCACCTCCCGTTGTTCTTCGGAGAAAGTTCAATGTCAGGATATACTTCCCTGTGCGGCCCATCCCGGCCCCAGCACCCGCTCACCCTCCCCGAGCCCAGACCAGCCCAGGTCTCCCTGCTCTGGGCCCTCTGACCAGCCCCTTGCCCTTTGCCTACAAAACAATGGCCTTGACTGTAAGTATATGGCCACCCCGGTCCCGTCTGGTCCAGGTCTACCTCCCTGACTGGATCTGGGCTGCACAGATGTCAAAGGGCCAGAAGCTGCTGAGTCTCCATCCTGTGCTGGCCGTGCGGCCGTGGGCAAGGTTCCAGATGCCCAGCCCTCAGGTGACAGGTCTGCACAGTGGGACAAAAACGTCTCCTTCCGAGAGGTGCTGGGGGTCCAGGAAGATGCTGCGGGAGAGCGTAGGTTCCACAGCCAGACTCTTCCGGGCCAAGTCCCAGCGCTGCGCCTCCGTTTTCTCGTCTGTGAAATGGGTCGCTGTGGTGATTCCATGAGTTAATATCGACACCCCTGGTGTGGAAAGAGCACCACGGCCGTGTTGGCTTTCTGGTACCCGGATGTCGCTGGAATGTGACAATCCTCCCCTTTGAAAGGGAGTGGCTCAGGCAGCCCCCACCATTAGAGACCTTGATCAAAGGTCAACGGTGCGATCAAAAACCCCAGGGTTTCCCCCTGAAGCCAGACCTCGGCCTGTCAACCCCAAATGCGTGAGGACAGCAGAGTCTGTCACCTCCAGAGCTCACCCCTTGGGAAGGGACGCGGCAGCTGGCGGGACAAGCTCTGAATGGAGATCGGAGTGGATCGCTTCCCCGGGGTGGCTGTTGGGCACAGGAGATTGCTCAGTGACTTTAATTTTAAACACTAGCATCTCATCCGTGAATGTTACATATTCAAAAACGCCGTTCTTTCCCGAGCCGTGCGTTCCCTTCCCAGAGCTCGCTGTCCTATTTCTGCTCACATGGTTATAAATTTAGCCCAGCTGAGTGCTTTAAGGGACGTTTGATTGCTGTTTGGTCCCATTTCCAAAACTGGTTAATCAAGCTCCTTTAAACATTTTTAACTGTATAAACAAGTGGAATATACGCAGCTGCCCTTTTAAGGATTCAGCGGTCTGGCCGTGAGGCCAGAATCTCTGCGGATTCAGGCTCATTATTAGCACGTCGAACAGGAGGAACTCGGGAAGGCGCTGAGCTCCGGCACTGAATACAAACTTCCTAAGGGTGCACCCTACTACCCCAAGTCTTAATCAAGGGCTTGAGTTCCTAGTTTAAATTCGAGTCACAAGGCCGGGCTGCTCCTTTAATCAGCAAAATTCTCTGAACTTTCCAAATTCGTCAACCCACACACACCCCGAAGACACAGATATTGAGAGTACTGTTTTGATTCTCTTGGATGTGTCTACGCTTGATTCTAAACTTTCTTGGGGCTGAAAGATGCTAACCTAGCACAAAAAGGATTTTCGCCGAGCCCAGAGACCCGGGGTTACCCTTGCAGCTGACTGAATGTCTTAAGAGACAGCGCAGCCTGCCTGGGGCGCCCACATTCCTGCCGGCCACCTCTTGGGGCATCCAGCCCTGCAGCGGTGGACTTCTGGGGTTGGGGGGCTCCCGGCTGGCCAGGCCGCATTCCCCCAATCCTCATGCTCATCTCTGCTCACACCATCCCGACGCCCCCACTTCCTCTCCCCCAGCTCCCAGTTGATTGGACAGCTAATTGTTTTTACTGATGATTCATTCCGTCCTGAACACTTCATTTTCCTCCTCTCAGTTAGGGCTGCCACTTTCAAGGACGCTTAATGACAGGGGATTGGATTCTGCGTGTCTCCCAGGGCTTTTGTCACAGCTCTGAGGTCACCACAAGGATGGGAGGGGGATAGCCACCGGGGAGAGCCCTGGAGGAGGGGCGTCATGAGGGCCACGCCTCTCTGAGGGCCACAGGGTGGCAGGGATGCTCCAGTCCCCCCACGTTTGCCAGGTACAGGCCCTGCACCCTCTGCTGCCGGAAGCCACCCCGAGGTGGGCCACTCAGGCCCGCAGGGGACCTTGGGCCTGGAGGCCCACCAGCCAGGAAGACCACCCCGCCACCTGGCCCTCCCTGCCCAGCACCAGAGCATCACACGCCAAACCAGTCAGGGTCTTAGTGCCCTGCTCCCTCCCAGGCAGCGTGGCTGCGAGCACTGGGCAGGGCCTGGGGCCGTGTGCGGAGGGTTCTGCCCAGGTGTCAGTCCCCTGCCTGGGCCAGCTCCCTCCTGAGCTCCGCCCCCATTGGGGCAGAAGATACAGCCGGCATTCACGCAGGCACCTTCACCACTGGGCGCTGCCCAGATGCCAGGCTCATGGGAGGGGCTGTCTGCAGGGCGTTCGGACTCTCGTGTCTGAGAGCTCAACAAGCCCACGAGGCGGTGACCACCATCCGGTCACTGCTGGGCTCAGAGAGGCTAAATGACTTGCCAAAAGTCGGGAAGCTCAGAAGAGGTGGAGCCGTGCTGGTCTGATTCCTCAGCCCCCTCCCCCTTGTCCCTGCGCTCTCCTTCCCCAGGGCCCGGGCCCCCATTCCAGTGGCGGTGGCGGGGCGGCCTGAGGAGGCAGCGGGCAGGGGCAGCAGGAGGAGGTGGCCCTGACCGAGCGAGCGTTCTCCACCGTGGAGAGGATTCCACTGCTTCTGCTCGTCACCCCTCCTCCATGATCTTGCCACTGGGACCCCAGACAACCCAATCCGCCACGAAGGCAGCCTCTCTCAGACAAACGCACGGCACAGCCGCAACCTGGGCTGGCAGCCCCATGCAGGGGTGCCGGGCAGGCCCCCCCAGCTTCGGCCGTGCTCCAGCCTGTCCCGGAGCGACCCCATGGAGGGAAGGCGCTGTGGGGAGGTGGCAGTCAGGGGGCATCCCCTCCAGCCTCCCCTTTCTGTCCGCCAGTAAGGAAGGTTGTCTTGGTAACTGGGGCTGAGTCGATGCTGGTTATCTTACTGGGATTTTTCCCTGGGATGAAAGGGGCAGCGAGGATGTCGGGGGCTGGAGGGGAGAGAGGCAGACAGCCTCCCTTTCCACAGGCTGCTGACTTAATAAGAACCAAAGGGAGTTCCGAGGATGTTTTTCTGCAGGAAACTTCAACAGAATGTTTGAGAATTGGCCAGTGGGTGGGGAAGTGAGGCCGGCAGGTGGGGACACTGTGGGGAAAGTCCTTGGGTCCCAAACACCCTGCCAGCCTGGGGCAGAGGGGAGGGACCCAGCGTGCGGCCGAGGCCCAGGGGGTGTGGGGCTGGGGCTCCTACGAGGTGGGCTCAGCAGCTCCACCCCCACCCGCTGCTGCAGGCAAGGGCTGCCCACTGCCCGGGAGCCACGGGGGCTGGCAGGGACTTCGGGAAGGCAGGTCTGGAGTCTGCACAATTGGGGAGTGGGCGGCAGACCCGGCAGCCCCTCGAGCCCCCAGCGGGCTGTGTGGCCTGCGCAGCCCGAGGCTCTGGCCAAGGCCGAGGCCCATCTGCTGAAATTTCAAAGGCAAATGTTCTGAGAAATAATGGGGCTTAATAAGCCAGGCTGATCGATAATCCACTGACGTGGGGCGGGGAGGAGGGAGAGGGGAGGGAGAGACATTGACAGAGAAAGAGGGAAGGCGAGAGACGGACACAGATAATATACAGTAACACGGACGCACACGCAGAGACTGAGAGGCAACCCCTGCCCCACCCCACGTACTGAAGACAGACACACAGAGACAGAGAGAGACAGGGACAGGGGGACACCCAAAGAATGGGGAACTTGAATGATCGAGGGGAGCCATGGGGAGAGAACCAGAGGGGTCAGGAGGACAGCTGGGGGGTCTGAGCCCCCTCGGAAGCTTGGGGAAGGTGCTGACTGCCCAGCCTCCAGCTCCCTCAGCCACGGGGCCCTGTCCTTGGCCCTCAGGCCCCGAGGCAGGGGAGCGTGTGGCCACGGTCCCCCTTCTCTCTCCCAGACCGCAGGACACGGGATGCATTTGATGCATAATTTTAAAAATGTTATGAAGTCTTCTCTGGCTGAGTGACTCAGTTGGCTGGAGCATCATCCAGTGCACCAAAAGGTTGTGGGTTCGATCCTCAGTCAAGGCACACACCTAGGTTGTGGGTTTCGTCCCCGGTCGGAGCACGTACAGGAGACAGCGGATCCATGTTTCTCTCTCACGCTGATGTTTCTCTCCCTCTCTCTCCCGTCCTCTCTCTAAAATCAGGTGAGAATTAAAGAAAATGTTCATGAAGTCCAATTTGTCTTTATTTTTCTCTTGCTGCCTATGACCTGGCGTTATATCCAAGAAGTCATTGCCAAGTCCAATATCCTAAAGGTTTTGCCACAGATTTTCTTCTAAGAGTTTTCTAGCTTTAGGTCTCTGATACTTCCTGAGTTAATTTTTGCGTATGGTGTTAGTAAGAGTTCAACTTTTTTTTTTTTTTTTTTTTTTTGCATGTGGATATCCGGTTTTCTCGGCTCCATTTGTTGAAGAGGCTGCCCGTGCCTCACTTGGTGGTCTCAGCACCTGCGTTGAAATTATGTGGTCATATGTATGAGAGCTCATCTCTGGGCTCTGTATTCTATTCCACTGGTCTGTCTTTACGCCAGTACCACGCTGTTTTGATTACTGTAACTTTGTAGTAGGTTTTGAGACTGTGAAATGGGAGTCTTCCAACTTCGTGTTTCTTTCTCAATACTGTTTTGGCTACTTAGGGTCTCTTGAGAACCCATATGAATTTGAGGATAGATTTTTCTATTTCTGGAAAAAAAAACCCACATTGTTGGGACCATGCTAGGAATTGCACTGAATCTCTAGATTACTTTTGGTAGCATTGATCTTAACAACACTAAGCCTTCCGATCCATAAACATCTGACTTTTCCATTGATTTGTGCCTTCTCTGATTCCTTTCAGCGACACGTCGTGGTTTTCAATATGCAAGTCTCTTGTCTCCTTGGTGAAGTCCATATGTAAGTATTTGATACTTTTTTAATACTGTTGAAAGTAGAATTAATTCCTTCATCTTTTTAGATTACTCTTTATTAGTGCATAGAAACACAACTGACTTTGGTTTGTTCATTTTGCGTCCTGCGACTTTGCCAAATTTGTTTGTTGTTTCTAACAGTTTTTTCTGGTGAAATTTTTAGGGTTTTCACATCACTTGCGAACGAAATCATTTCACTTCTCCCCTTCCCGTTTGGATGCCTTATTCCTTTTTGTTGCCTAGCTGCTCTGGCTAGGACCTCCAGGACCATGCTGAGCCCACGTGGTGAAAGCGGACAGCTTTGGCCATGTCCTGCCCCTGTGGTTTTGTCCCTGGCATTTTTTGAAGGCCTGGGGCGGCTCCGCTGGCGGCCCGCGGTAGGAGCTCCCGGCTCACTCAGGTCAGCGCTCCCCGCTTCATCTCACTTCGTCCTGAGGACAGTCTTTGGGGGCCGTGGCCGTGTATTCACTTTACAGAGAGAAAACAGATGCCAGAGGGGTGCGTTCCCCACGTGACTGAAGGTGAGCAGCAGAGCCAGGTGGCCAGACGGTGGGCGGAACGGAGGTGCACAGGTGGGGGGCTATTTTTAAGGTCACCACCCCTGACCCAGGTCTGCCTGGCCCCAAGGCCCCTTCCTCCTCTCTCTCCAGGCCAACCTTGTAGCCTCAAGGCCACACAGCCCACGGGCCAAATCCAGCTCCAGCCTGCTTTTGTTCAGCCTGTGAGCTAAGAACAGTGCTCCCACTTTGAAAGGGCTATAAGAAGAAGTCAAAGGCCCTGGCTGGTGTAGCTCAGTGGATTGAGTGCGGGCCTGCAAACCAAAGGGTTGCTGGTTCGATTCCCAGTGAGGACACATGCCTGGGTTGCCGGCCAGGTCCCCAGTAGGGGATGTGAGAGACACAACCACACATTGATGTTTCTCTCCCTCTTTCCTTTCCTTCCCCTCTCTATAAAAATAATTAATAATAATAATAAGAAGAAGAAGTTAAAGACAAACATGCACGGCCTACAACGTTCCCCATCGGGCCCTGTCCAGGATGGGCATGGGTGTGGCCCGTGGTGGGACTCCAGAGGCGGAGCCCTCCTGCCTGGGGCCACAGAGGTGGGGGCTCGACCTCCAGGCTGGGCCTTGTCCGGGGATGGGCTGCGGGAGGCACAGCCTGTCTCCCCCAGTCCCTGCCTGGGTTCCCAGTGCCAGACGTCAGCTCTGGGCAGCAGCTCAACCCTCCCCTGTCCCAGGAGGAGGTAAAAAATGTGACACCTCAAAGCGGGCCATTAAAGTTTAACTGGAGCCGATGCATATTTAATGAGACTTAACAAAGCATCTTTAAAGATGTCCCAGACAGCCCCCTGGGGGCGGGGACGGGCTGCCACTCTGCCACCCTGCCACCCCACCCATGGCAGCCAGGGCTCCCTCATCTGTCTGCGGTGGCATCTCAGGGGCTGCCAGCGACATGTGGGCGCCTGCGGTGTCCAAAGAAGCTGCCCCTTTGTTATTAATATTATGAGGCTGTCTGAGGAGCCGCGCGAGCTGGGACACATCTCAGGCTGCCTGGCTCCATGTCAAGAAGCCCCTGGGCTGTGGGACAGGCATGGGAGGTTGTCACGGACTCTCCTGAGTTGGAAGGACCCCAGCCTGCCGCCAGGAGTTTGGACAAAGTCACGGGAACCCCAGGACTCGCTCTGCTGCCCCCCTGCTAACCACGTGACTTTGGGGCCACAGCTGACTCTCAGAGCCGCCCTGGATATGTCGGGGTTCCCCGGGGGCTTCTCCCAGAGGTCCATCAGCCCTGCTGGTGTCCCCTTTGGGCCACTGACAGAGGAAGAGCCTCTCAGCCGTGCTGCGTTCAGGATGGGGACCTGGAATTCCCGAGCTGCGAGTCCTCAAGACAGCCGCGCGCCCTGCCCTGCCGCGGCCGGGGCGGCTCCCACCTTGGTACGCCTCGCACGGAGATGACGCCCAGCCTGCACCTGCCGCCAGCTGCCTCCCACAGCTGGGCCTCTGACCGCCCCTTGGCTTCCCTGCGACGCATGGCAAGGGCTCCCCCGGCCCAGCGTGTTCAGGACGGAGCTTCGGATCTGCCCCCAAGCCTGGTCCTCGCCCGGGGCTCCCTGTTCAGGTGACTAGCATCCCGTCATCCAAATGCCTGGACCAGACATGGGGCAGGGGACGGTTGCCCTGGATGGGTGACCCACCTCCTCCTGCAGATATAAGCCTGGTTGGCCCTCCGGTGCCCAGGGGCGCTGGCTCAGCTCCCTGCATCGCCCAGGAACCTGGGTTCAGGCCGAGATACAAGATGGGCACCCCGCTTTGTACAATTTGCTTAACCTCTGTTTACTGAGCACCTGCTTGGGGCCCAGTTCTGGCCTCCAGGGCCCCAAAGAGGCACTGTGCAGCCCCAAACACCCCAAGGTCTTCCCACAGCAGGTCCCCTTCCTCAGAGCAGACACAACACCCCCACCTCCTCTCATCACCTCCGCCAGCTGACCCCTGCGGAGTTAGCTGACCCCCACTCAGCAGTTCACAGGCAGGGGCAGGGGCCAGGTCAGTGCTGGGGGCAGATCCCTCAGAATCCGAGGAGCCCTTCTCGTTGTCTTCGAATCCAGGACCCTCTGATGGGCGGCAGTTCGGGTGTTGCACCTATGAAGCGTCCCTCCCGGCCACGGGAGGAAGGTGCGCTGGCAACCTCAGGTTCCGTGCAGCGACTTTGGGGGGCTGAAGGCAGGAGGGGCCCAGGGAGGGCACTGGGCGGCCAGCAGGGGGCCTGGGGCCACTCAGCACCCCCCAACAACCCAGCTCTCCTATTAGACTGTGCAGTTCCATCTAAGGTCGCATTTAAACAGAGTATCACTGCTGAAAACCGAATCCAGATACCTCGTCTGGCGGATGAGGTTGGGAAAGTATAGCTGGGGAGGGCACTCCTCCCAGTCACAGCCCAGTCCCAGGCTAGCGGGGACCCCCCAGCAGGGACAGGAGTCAGAGGAGAAGAGGCGGGGAGCTCGGTGGCATCTGGAGGGTGTGCCACGTCTCTGGGCTCCTACCCAGGGAAGCAGGTGCCCTGGCAGCCGCTCGAAGTCTGTCCGGCCCCCTCCGCGTTCCCTCCCCCACCAGACAGACGCCCCACACCCACCCGCCAAGATGGCACAAAGGAACCAGCCTTCCTCGCATTTGGGAAGCATTTCCAAATTCCTTTGCCATTTGTTCTCTGTCTTTTTTTGGGAAAAAAATTCTCCCAAACATCCTGGGAGGCCCATGTTTTCGTGATTCTCAGATTCTCTGGCTCTGAGACTCCGTGGCTGGAAGGTTCTAGGAGCTGGACATTCTCATTCTGCATCTGTGGGGACAGGTGGGGGGACAGGCAGGTCCACGGGCCCCGGGCACTCGGGCAGCAAAGCCCGCCCTGGCCTCGGGCCCCCTGCTGTGTCGCTCTGGCCTTTCCAGCCAGTCGTGGGCGCCCAGAGACAGTTCCAGGTGAGCTCCCAGCTGCCGGCTTCTGGGGGGAGAAGTTCAAGGGTGCGGAGGAAGCCTGTTCACGCAGGGCCCCTGCTCCAGGCCGGTTCACTCTGCGTGAAGCTGTCAGGGCACGCGCCACAGCGCCATCCTCTCTTCCTTCTCAGGGCCCGAGGGTCCCCCATTCCCCCGATGCCCGGGCAGCCAGCTAGGCGGGGGCCACAGCTGGCCCTGACCCTCAGACCCTTCTCTTGGGGCCTCAGGTGACAGCTGACTCCACCCCTCCTGGCAGAGACGATGGGTGGGCACCTGGGGTCAGACAAACAGCCGCTCAGCCCACTTTGCTGGGCAGCTTGGAACTGAGCTGGAATCTCCTGGAACTGGATGTGCAGTCAAGTCCCAGTTCGCCTCCTACTCACCATCACTGTCCCTGGGACCGGTCCCCCTCAGGGCCTGGAGGGGCAAGGAGAGCAAGGTCTGGGGCGGGATCCCGGTTCCTGGCCAAACCATCCCACCAGGGGACCGCTCCCAGGGCTCCTGGGTCCCACCACGGGGCCCCTGTGGGAATGGAAGCCCTGAAGGTCTGTGCGGTTCCGTCCATGCAGCCCTCTCTGCCCCGAAGTTGATAGTTTGTGGTGCAGGGAGGGGCAGAGGGGCAGATGGGGGACACCGGCAGCAAATCTGGGCTGAAACTAGGCACCTGCTTCATAATCGACCGTTCGGGGCGGGCCCGGGCCTGACCCTGCATGGCCTCGGAGCCTTGGCGTCAGGGAGTTAACACTGGGCACCCCCCGCGGCCAGAGCTGGGGGGTCGGGGGTGGTGCTTCTCCCCCTAGGAGGCCCGCTCAGATCCAGCCCCAGCCCTGGGGGCGTACCTGCCGGTCTATGGGGAGTGGGGGGGTCAGGGTCCAAGAGGAAGAAAGAGAGCTTCTGTGCAAACGCGGCGGAGAGGTGTGGTGGTGAAGGTGAAGGTGGTGATGGTGAGGATGGTGGTGGTAGTAGTGAGGAGGAGGATGGTGGGGCTGGTGAAGGGGATGAGGATGACGACGGCGGAGATGGTGGTGGTTGTGGTGGCGCTGACGGTGGGGGCAGCGATGAGAGTAGCAGCCCCCCAGGTGCCCCGAGCCCCTGCTGTGTGCCGAGCCTCGTGCTAACACATCAACCCGCCTCAGCTCACGGCATCTCCATGGCCATCGAGGAGGTTTGCTTCTTGCGTTATTGTTATCGTCCCATCTACAGATGGAGAAACTGAGGCTCAGAGAGGCAAAGCCACCTGGCTAAGGTCAGTCAGTGAGCGGCAAGGCCAGGACAGAAACCGGTGCCTGCCGTCGCCTGCCTGCACTGTGTGGGCCCCTCCTACCTGGCCCCTGTGGTAGGGACACAAAGTGGCGGCCCCAGGGAGGAACCTGGCACCCCAGGACCCTGTCCCTGCCAGCCCACCTTCCCTGGGCCGCCTCCCACGCCTGCCGGCCCGTCGGCATCGGAGTCCATGTAATCCCTTTGCTGAGCGGCTTCACAGCCTTCGTCTTCTGTGAAACGGTCCTGCAAGGTAGACCCGAGTGGCAGAGGGGCAGCTGAGGTCGGAGAGGAGACGTGACCGCTCGAGGCCACAGAGCACCGGGGAGGAGGGCTTTGACCAAGGACGCAGAGAGCCTGGCTCTCCGCCAGGTGCCATCCTCCGCCCTCCCTGCGGCCATTGGGCTGGTCGTGGTGGGCACCCAAGTGGGGGCGCACCACAAGGCAGGGGTGAGAGCACTTCTTGGCTGTGCAGCCCCAGGTAACCACCTCAGCTTCTCTGAGTC
Source organism: Trachops cirrhosus (assembly GCA_028533065.1). NCBI lineage: Eukaryota > Metazoa > Chordata > Mammalia > Chiroptera > Phyllostomidae > Trachops > Trachops cirrhosus. Next base: position 3,575,900 of record CM052540.1, read on the forward strand.
TCGGCCAGAATTCAGCACAGATCCTGACGCGTGAGCAGATTTTGGTCCATGGGGACGTAGAGAAGGACCACGGCAGACACCAGGGGCGGCAGCCCAGGGCCTTGGGATCCATGCGGGAGACGCCCCTGCCACCCGCTGTCCCATGCGGAAAGTCCCTTGCTCAGGACATCCCACAGGGTTGGAGTCCCTTTGCAGACAAGCCAAAGCCCCCTCCTACCCGTCTCAGACAAGGACCGCTCCCGAGCCTCACACCATCGAGGGGACCTGGCGCTATGGGGCTCTGCCCAGCTGCCGGAGGAGCAGGAGGTCACGGACACACACACACACACACACACACACACACACACGCTCTGCTGTTGCCATGGTGGCAAAGCCTCTTGGCAGAGGGGACATCCGGGCTGGGCTGCAGCCCCCTCCGCAGCACCCAAGCTGTTGATAACGGGGAAGTTGAAAAAAAACAGAACCAGATGTCTCTCTGAGCAGCCGCCAGGCTGGGAGCGGGTCCCGAACGAGGACCAAACGAACGAGGAATAAACTCACTTCCCCTGCCTGCCGCCTCTCCTAGCCTCTCGCCCTGAGCCTCCCGCCCCCTCCTCAGAATGCCAGGAGGGCCTGGGGCTCCCTGTGGGTCCCCGCCCGAGGCCCCCCAACCCTCCCCCTCACCTCTCACAGAGCTATATCTCCCGGCCACTGAGCCCCGAGCTGGCTTTGGGGTCCCCTGAGAGCCGCATTCCTGGATCTGGCCCTGTGCCCGGCCCCAGTCTGCCGCCCCACCCCCCACCCCGTCACCTGCCCCCTCCTCTGCTCCTGGGAGGCCATGGCCTTTGGCAGCCCCTGGGGCCCCCTGCAGAGGAAATGAGGTGAGGACCGCTGTGCCGTGAGGAAAGGTGACTCATGACAGGCCTTGGCTGCCACCCCCAGCCGCCCCCGGGCTCAGCAGAGCAGCAGGGAAGGGGCTGGGCCTCTGGGGGGCTTCGTGGGGCATGTTGGCCTGGAGAGAAGTTGTGTCACCTGCCCAGCAAAGGGACAAAGGCCCCGGCTCCAGGCTTTTCCTTGACACCTGCCCCCAGGGCTGGTCAGGGAAGAAATCGGGAAGGGGGCCCTGCCAAGCGTGCTGACGGTGCTGTGGGCCTCAGTTTCCCTCCCGGACACAGAGGGGCTTCGGCTGGAAGGCGTCTGATGGACTCTGATATTGCAGGATGCGAGAACAGCACCCCCCCCCACTACCCCATCCCCATCACTGAGGGAAAGTAAAAAATAACACCCACCCCAGCTAATCCTTTCCTGGCTTATACCACGCAGCTCAGCTCTCTGCCGGCTCCTCTGGGGAGTGATGGAAATGTGAATTTAAATAGAGTTATGTCAAAAGAACATTACTGAGCCCGGCCCCAGCAGGCAGAAGCCCTGCGGGAGACGCAGAGGCAGGCCCACGGTTGGCGTGTTCGCGAGGGAGGCCAGCACCTTCGGACAATCACAATCAGGACGGCTGATTAGCCTTCCCGCCGCCTTGCCCCTTCCCATGAGTCTCCTTAATGGCCACCTGCCTCCTCTGGGGGTCTGGGTCTGTCCACTGGGACCAGCCAGGTGCAGGTAATCTCCTGGTGGCACCAGGATGCCCCGCCCCTCGACTGACTGGACTCCAAGCCAGCTTTCCGGGCGGCTCCCCTCCCCCTCCTGGCTGGGGGTGGCCACCAGCCTGGGATGCGATTAGCACGGCTCTCTGCTCTGAGCCGAGGGCTCAGCTGCAGGGCTCTGGGCAGCACAAAGCTGGTGCCAGGACCTGGGGGCATCGGGGGGCCCCTGGCTCCCCCCGCACAGCCCTGAGTCAACCCCCGTGGCCAGCGCACTCTCTGCGCTCTCCCATCACCTGGGCACCCTGGAGAGAAGGGGCAGTCTACCTCATTCTGCCAGGCACAGAGCAGGGACTCAGGGCATGGCCGTCCTTCCCCTGCCCTGGGACCAGGGCGATTTGTAACAACACATAACTCAGCCAAGTCAGCTGGGAGCGGTGGGCGGGGCCAGCAACATGAGCTTCTATTAGAGGTGTGCTCCTTGGGGACTCCTGACACCCCCAAGCTCAGATCAACGGGGCATGGCAGGCTCTTGAGTGGAGAGCCTGGAGCTGGGGGCCCCGTGGTGGGATGCCCGGGGTCATAGCCACCACCCCCCTGGCACTGTGGGGCCTGATGGGCATGAATGGAGCCTCCTTTGGTGTACAGTTTCAGTGGCTGCTTTATCCCCCATGCATGGCAGTGACGGTGACGACGGCAATGGTGATGATGGTGGTGGTGATGGTGGTGATGGTGATGGTGGTGATGGTGATGATGGTGGTGATGATGATGATGATGATGATGGTGATGATGGTGGTGATGATGGTGATGATAATGGTGATGGTGGTAGTGATGGTGGTGATGGTGG
>CM052540.1:3578817-3607811 GCA_028533065.1 Trachops cirrhosus
TGGTGGTGATGGTGATAATGATGGTGGTGGTGGTGGTGATGATGGTGCTAATGGTGGCAATGATGATGGTGATGATGGTGGTGATGGTGGTGATGGTGGTGATGATGACGGAAATGGGAAAGTGAGGTCGTTCACTGTGAGCTGTTTACAACAACTAGAAAATAGAAATAAATGTCCAATAATAAGAGATGCTTACAAACACCATGACCGCCCCCAATGCTGGAGTCCAGTGGCCCACATGTGACTCTCCCGTCCGAGCCGTGTGACCTCTCTGTGCCTCGTCTCCTTTCCGTGAACAGGAGACAACGGGACTCAGCTCTGGGTCCCTGTGAGCATTAGCACGCACCCTCCGGTCCGGCACACGGATCACCTCCCCATTGTACCAGCTAATGTCATCATCAAACAGGCTGAACCTTAAAAGTGAGCTTTTGAATTTTTAAGGACACAGGGACATCCTCACGATCCGGGTGTGAAATGGTGTGTGTCGTATAACCTCATCCTGGTGAGCGTGACCTGGGCCAGAAATGGCCTTCCCTGCTTCAGCCTGAGGCCCTTCCCTGGAGGAAGGGCAAGATCCGGAGATGGGACACAGCCCCTGTGTCACCTCAGTGGCGCCTTCCCAGGGGCAGGTGCTAAGAAAACACAGATCACACTGGAATTCGCTGAATGGCGTGGAAAAGGATGGAGCCCCACGGAAAGGGAAAGCCTGCACTCGTGGCCCCTGGTGGCTTTGCGTGGCTCCTCCAGAAGCAGAGATGGAAATGCAAATGGGTTACTGGAAGCGAATCAAGGACGTCCTGCAAGGTGGGAGGGGGAGAGACGGGGAGGGCAGGCAGCCCACACCAGGTGGGCTATGTCACAGGTGCAGCTGCGGGGGCCTGGGGCAGATGTCCCCAGGGGACCTCACGGAAGCAGGCGGGCCACACCCTCACCGGAGGGTGGGGCAGCAGGGCTTTCTAGCTTTACCTGCAGCTCACATGTTTCATTGGCCAAGGGCTGCCCTTGGGGTGGGGCATGCAGTTCCTGGCGGGTTCCAGAATGGTGAGTGCTGGGACCCCCTCGCAGCCATGGTGCCCGATGCCCTGGTACGTGGTCAGTGTGGAACAAATGCCACTGCTATTTATACCCAAGGGCCTGCTCACAGAAACACCTCCAAGACCCAGGCTGCATGTCAGCACATGCGTTTTGGTTCCCAAGGGGCTGCTGGTCCTGCAGCCCAGGTTACAGAGCCTCTGGCAATTACTACTGAAAAAAGACTGGAAGGAAGCACCCCGAAATGACGGCCAGGATTGTCCCTGGGCACAGTGGTAACAGGCGATTTTTGTAATTGGGGAAAAGTATCTGAAATTGAAGGTTCAGGGGAGCAGGCTGCGGCAGGGCTGACCAGGCGGAGCTCGGAGCTGGGAAAAGGCTCCGGGAAGCACCTGTGTTTGGACTCACACTTCATTACATGCCTGTGACACTGTGCAGTGTTGGCCGAGCGCTGCCGTGTGCGGACCCTGAGCTAAGCCCTGGTGGCCTCCCTCCCACCGTCTGTGCATTAGTCAGCCGAGGCTGCGACGATGCTGCGTAACAACCGACTGACCGACTACAGCAGCGTGCACTTTGCCGGCTCGTGGCTCTGTGGCTTCAGGCCCGTGCCACGTGTCTCTCTGCCGCCTGGGCCCAGTGGCTTCCTGGGGCAGGACACGCTGATGAGAGTGGTGAGGAGGGCGGCTCGGAACACCGCTCTCAGCTTCTGCCCACTTTCTAGTTGCCAAAGCAAAGCACATGGCCAAGTCCAGGGTCGATGGGGTGGGAGGCATCGTACAGTCACCATGCTGTACGGAGAAGGCCACTCTGTGTGACTCTCTAACAGGGAGGGAGGGAGGAACTGGGAGCGATGCCCCACCTACCCAGAGCCCACCCTGCGCCCGTGACTTCAGGTCGATGCCCCAGCCTGGGCCTCTCCCCGAACTCCAGACTCAGGTGTTCAGGGCCCCCTCCACGCCCTTCCGGGAGGTCTAACAGGCGTCTCACACTTGATGGGGCCAGAACAGAACTCCCGACCCCAGCCCCCCTCCCCAGCCTCCCTGGGTTCCCCGTCTTGGTAGATGGCCCTGCCCCCACCAGGGTCTCGGACCCCAGACCTCGGCATCACCCTCCTCTCCCTTTCCCTCTCTCCCCACATCCACTCATGTCCACTCCATCGGCCAGGGCTACTGTCTCGACCTCCAGAACTTGTCCCACATCCGTCCACGTCTCTCCACGTCCACTGCTAATACCGCAGTCTGAGCGGCCTCCATGTCTCGCCAAGACGGCTGCAAGCGGCCTCTGGACTGAACGCTGCCCTCACCCCTTGCAAGGCCCTGGGGGAGCCCGTCCTCCCCACGGCAGCCGAAGTGATCCTGCACCACTGTCGGTCAGCCCACATCACGGCCCTGCCTACAACCCTTCAGAGGAAGGCAGAAAACCCAAACTCGCTCCCTGCCCGTCGTCATCCACCCCTCTCCCCTCTGCAACCGCACCGCCGCACCGGCCACCGTGGTCCGACCGGGAGGCCCGTCTGTGGTCAGTCGTGTTCCCACCGCAGGGCCTGGAGACCTGTCCGTCACAGCCACCCACCCGCAGGCTCCCTCCAACCCCCGTCCCACCCCTTCCCCAGCCCCCCAGCACTCCGCACGACGGCGCCCAGCTGTGTTTGCTTAGAGCACACATGGCCACCTGAACGTGTCTTGTTTGCTTCCTGGAAGAAAACGCCACCGCTCAGGTGCATAGCAGGCGCTCAGCAAGTCTGCCGAAAACTCACCGGTTCTGAGATGCAGGTGAGGGAAGCGGTGGGGAATGAGTGTCCACCCTGGCGGCCCAGCTGGCTGAGGGCGACTGCAGGGAGGTCCAGCGGGGGGCCTGGGTTCTGAGAGAGACGCAGACAGGTTCCCTGGAGGCTGGGGGGCTGTCTAACCCAGAGGGGCAGCCCAGGCGGGCGCTACCCACGGCCTGTCTGCCACCAGGCCCTCTGCATCCAGCCTCACCTGCCACTCCAGCTGAGACCGGAGCATCAGATGGAGAGCACCTGGACCCCGCACCACTCAGCTGTGGGCTCCGGGAGGCAGGGAGACAGAGCCCAGCATCCCGCAGGCCCGGCTGATGGGGCAGGCCCGGCTGCTGGTGAGGGAGGGTGACAAGGAAAACTTTCCCTACAAATCAGTGACCGTGGCTTGTTTTCATGAAGATTTGGGATTTGAACTTCTCCTGTCCCTCGCACTGCCAGTGGGGGTATCAGGTGGACAACTACATTGGGAAGCATCTGGGCTGTTTTTATAAGGACACCAGCCCATTAGTCCCTGATGTCTGTGGGTGCCGAATGGTCCAAAATAGAGAGGGGGGAGGGGCGGACCGGGAACTAGATCGACGGTGATCGACACGTCCTTCCGCCCCTTCCTGAGGTTTGACAGGGACAACAGCTTCCTCAGAGGCACAAGTGACAGCTGAGCTGCCCTCCCTGCCACAGTTCTGAGACCGACTCTCTAGCAGGTGTGACGGGGAGGGAGGGCACACCTCCGCTGTGGGCGGAGCCGCGCCGGGAGCCAGGCTGCCCCGCCCACCACGCCGGGAGCCTGGAGGGTCTGGAGGGGAAGAGGTCAGACCCAGTGGAGGACGCGCCGCATCGTTCCGCTCAGCGAAGTTGAGGGAAAGGCGAAAGGACCCCGAGCACTGGGAACTGCTCGGGCCGCGTGCGTTGGGCGGGCGCCCGAGGGCACTGCCCGGGCTGGGGGGGATCTTCCCGGGCTGGGGGGGATGGCTGGCGTGGTGGTTGAAACTCTCCGCGCTCTGCCCTTGAGAGCTGTGCGTTTCGTTGTATGTAAGTTAGACTGTAGCTGTTTTTAAAGATAAAAAATAAAAATAAACACGAGAGAATAAGGGACTTCTGTTTTCAATAATATAGTGCATGAGACATGTACGACAAAAACTTACAAAAATTAAGTATGCTGTAACAAACATCCCTGTAAATGATAGCCAACCTGAAATGAGAGACAGAGAGAGAGAGAACTCAAGGCCCAGAAACAACAAGGGGGCGGAGAGCCTGCATGGAGAGGGGCAGACTGGGAGGGAAAGTCCCACCTGCAGGCGAAGGGGAGGGTGGCCAGGGAACGTTTGCACCGTAGCTGCACGACCCCAGGCCTGTTCTCCTGAAGATTCGGGGCTGAGCTGACCCCACGTGCACCACGAGGGCTTACAGGGGCCCACGGTCAGAGTGTCTCACGTGCCTCAGGGAGCGAAACCCCTCCAGGGAAGGACAGACACTCGGCCCAGAACTGACCGGACCCTGAAGGTCAGGCTCTGACAGGGACGGAACACCCGGCTCTGAACTACAACCCACTCGGGGGAACAGCCCGTGAGCGAGAGCCCGCAGAAATGCCGACGAACGGCGGGGGGACACCCCAGGGACCTCGGACAGTGCCCACAGTGGCTCACAGGGCGCAGAATATGGAAGAATTATGAAACAAGAGATGCCACTTCCAAAGTCTGACCATGTGGAGGTTGGGGTGTGGCCACTGGTGGCATCCAAATTTTTTTTTAATTTTTAACTTTTAATTTTTTTAGAGAGAGAGGGAGGAAAGGAGAAAAACATCAAGTTGTTGTTCCACTTACGCAGGCATTCATTGGTTGACTCCTGGATGTGCCCTGACCAGGGATCGAACCCGCAGCCTTGTCCAGGAGAGGGGATGATGCTCTAATAGACTGAGCTGCCCGGCCAGGGTGCGTCCAAACTTCTGACATTTTTGTTTTCCCCGTCCAGCCCCTCCTACTCACAAGAAACACTGGCAACCAACCAAAGGGTTAGCCGAGTAGGGGTCCCCGACTTCTCCAGCTGTGCGTTCTGGAGAGGCGGGGGCAGGAGTCAGACCGTGGAGCTCAAAGCCAAGCTGTGATGTTTAAGAAGATGTATAACCTTGAGCAAGGTAGTGGACCTCCACATACCTGAGTTGTTTCTTTGTGAAATGGGGTAATCACAGCATCTGCCCCTCGGGCTCTCCTGAGGATTTAGGAGAGGTTCAAGTTCCCTTCGGGGTGTTGGGCACCTGGTAGGCATCCAGGGAAACGAGAGGTAAACAGCGCAAGCCCCTGTTAGGAGCTGGCCTGGTCGGATTTCCTGCTTGGGCGGAATCCAGGACTCCTACAGCCCTCCCTCGCCACAGCTGGGTGGGCTCTGGCCTCTCCCTCTCCTGCTTTGTCTGCTTCTCCTGCCCCACCCCAGCCCGCCCCTTCCAGCTGTTTTGCCCCGCCTCCTTTCTCCCGGGCCTTCTGGCCTGCCTCCTGGGTCCTGCCCTCCACCCTCCACCGTGACCCTGGACCCTCAGCGTTTCACACGGGACTAGCCCCCCTCCCCACGTTCTGCGGAATGAAAAACCAGCACTCGCTCCTTTCCTGCCCTGTGTTTATGGATCCCTGACCACGACGCGTCAGAGGACCCGTGGGGCGGCCGGGCAGAGCTGGCCCACGCGTCTTGCTCCCCGCGGTGGAGTTACCCTGCGCCTGGGCTCCAGTCTCAGCCCGGAGGACCCGGCCTTGGCCCGAGTCACTCCAGTTTCACCCGACGGACACGCCGCGAGAAGCCACACGCAGCATCCCAGTGGACTCGGGGCGCAGACCCGCCGCCCACGCACCGCGCGGCAGCACCAAAAGCACACGCACGCACACGCACGCACTCACACACGTTCACTCCCTGCTCATTCTCGCCTTTGAACGTGGCCTCTCGTCTGTCAGCCGCTCTCAGTGTTGACAAAGCAAAATAAAAAATAAAAAGAAAGAAAGAAATCCGTCTTGTCACTTGGACTCCCCCACCCCGCGCTGGGCTTGGCAGCGCCCCCCCTACATCCCGCCCCCGCCTTTGTATTATGGGTTTATGTCAAGGTATGTTGGATTCTAAATTAAATGTCAGCCCACCGTACATTTCTGGCTCCAGCCGGAGAAAATGAGGAGCTGGCGCTGGAGACCATCCAGTTGTTCAGCGCCCCGTGCCTAACAGCGAGGGGTGACAAGCCCATTGAATCACTGCGCGGTAGCTTTCCGTGCCACGGGAAGCCAAGACAAATTTATTTTTAATGATAAATGCAACTGTCAGAGTTAAGTTGAAACAGCTTTACGGAGAGAGCTTGAGTGCCCCCGCAGCGCAGGGCAGAGGCTGAGTGGACGAGGGCCAGCGATCCCGGCCTCCCGACCAGCTAGCTAGTCCCTCGGGCCCGTGAGCCCGCACGTTGGACACTTGGCCCTGGTTCGCTGCGTCCCCGCTGGACGCCGGCTCCTCGGCGCTCGCTGGAGGTCTCCCGCCCAGCTCTAACCAACCAAGAGGGAGGAGCCCAGTGAGACAAAGAGATGTGCTCTGGCAGGGCAGAGACCCCGGTTCACATTCTGACACCATCCGTTGCTGTGTGACTTTGATCAAGTTCCTTAACCTCTCTGAGCTTCCGTTCCCTCACCTGTAAAGTGAGGCCATCAATAACACCCACAGGTTTTTGGTGAGGATTACGTGAAATAGATATATTGTTAATTTTCCAGCACATGGAAAATGCTTACAGAATGGTAGCTATTAATTATATCCTTTTACTAATAGCACTGTTACTCAAGTTATGTAACTTACCTTTCTGTGTCAGCTTCTCATCCATAAAACAAGGAGAACCATCACTCCCACTTAGGAAGGTGGCTGGGAGGATGCAGGGTGCCTGGCGCAGGGCTAAGTGCCGGGTTGACAGTTAAACAGACCACGGGCTGTCCCAGGGCAGGCACCCTGGCTGTTGCCGCCTGACACCCTGGTCTCCTTCCCTGCCTCTCTTCCTCTCCATCCCTCCGCGCATGCCCTGTACCCCTGCCCTGCGAAGGGGGCGTTGCCTGCATTGGGAACCCCCAGCCATGCCTTCCACTGAACTGTGGTGGTCACCTGTCCCAGGGCAGCTGTCTTCAGCCAGCTGATGTCCTACTGACGTCCTGGCTCTAAAGGCTCAGCAGGATGGGATTTTAAACTAAAAATGTTGGTGGGGCATCGCGTCTAGGCAGGAAAAGGAGGAACATGCAGAATCGGTGAGGCGAGGGAGGAGGGGGCTCGGACGTGCAGGGTGTGGGCGGCGGTGGGGGCGCAGGGAGGCCTCGGGTCTGATGCGGTGTGGCACTGTGGTCCTGGGTCCCCGTGCCCCTGAGGTCCTGGCTGGTCCCAGAATGCCTTGTCTCGGGCTGGCTAGAAATCCCTGATTCCTCTTGGCCAGGTGAGCACACCTGGGCTCTTTGCTGGGGCTCTGGGACAGCTGCTTTGTCAAAAGGAAGTCAGACGGCGGGACCCTGTTCCCTCCGTGGAATCAGCGCGCAGCGGTCTCAGGGCCAATGAACAGAAGGCGGCCTCCCCTCCCCCCAGACGATGCCCCGAGTGTGTCAGGCGTGGACAGCGCTGACCAAACCCTTGTGGGCTCACGCCGAAGCTCGCACCAGGGCTGACCCTTCCTCTGGGTGCCGAGCAGGGAGGTGATGGGTGAGGAGTGGCCCAGACACAGGTTGCCCGCAGGCAGGCAAGTGAGGAGCCTGAGGCCGAACAGGTGAGACTACCAGACAGCCAGCAGTGCCGGGAGGAGCCGCTAGGTGGCCCCCGCTCACCTGTCCAACCGGCCCTGTGCCTGGGAGCAGATCCCGCAGCCCGCGTCCTCCCGGCTGCACCTGCTGCAGGCTGCCGCCACGTTCCACTCCCTCCTGCCTTTGCTCTGCGGCGTCGCCGCCCGCAGCAGCGCCTTCTTCCCTCACCTCCGACCCCTGCTCCCCTTCTCCAGGATGTCCGCACTGTGGGCCCCTCCCCACACGCAGAATCCCACTTCAGCGTCCCCCTCAGGCTGGTCTCTCGTGGGTGCATAGACTCGGCTGGAGTTTACAGCCTCTCCTCAAATTGGAATACAGTCTCGAAGTCCCAGGCCCATGCCTGCCGACCTCCCCACTCCCCATTGAGAAGGCGAGGCTCTGATTTCTCGTTCATCGAGGAAACTGGGGCTGGAGAGGACAGGAAATCTGCTCGAGGTCATAGCGGGCAAGTTTGAAACCCGCCCGCAGGGGGCGCTGCCCAGGAGCTTCCACGCTTTCTCAGGAGCCCTTCGGAAGTCGGTGCTGTTAACCCTTTGGTACACATGGGGAAACTGAGGCTCGGAGAGGCACAGTAGTTTGGCCCAGGCCACACAGCCAGGGTCCCGTGCTTTCCACCACACCTCTCTGCCCAAGCCTCATGGCCCCCTAGGTCACCTGCCAACCCCTTCATCCACAGGAACAGGGCCCAGAACGAGCGACATGGGATCCGCTCCCGCTCGCTGGGCAGCGCCCCCTGTGGGCAGTACAGTGCAGCTGCTCTGGGGGTCGCCCGGCAGCCTTGGAAGAAGAGGAGGCTGTGGACAAACAGCTGGTGGGGGTAAACCCAGCGTCCAGTGGGTGAATGACAGTCTACTAGAGTGGCATAGGGCACAGTTCCCACCTTCCACCCTCGCCCCCTTCCCAGCTTTCCTCCCTCCCGCAGCCTGTCCCGACAGTGGGGGGCGCGGAGAGAACCCGGGAGGGGGATAAAGATGGGGAGACAGACTGGCAGCCAGTGGGGGGGAGACGAAGACGGTGCCAGGGAACAGCGTGGCTGGCCAAGGCGCCCCGGGAGCCGGAAGACAGCTTTGGGGAGAAGCGGGGAGCGAGACGGGGGCGGGTCTATTCTGCAGTTGGGGCAGCAGAAGATCAGGGTCGCAGAGACGGGCGGGGCGGGGGCAGTCGCCCGAGAGAGGGCGGCCGGCGGCGAACAAGTCGTCGGGCCCTGTGGGAGCCTCCCGGTCAGAAGCCACAATAGCCGCTCGTTAACGAGGCAGATTAGGGACTGTGTCGATTACCTCCGAAGGCTGCTCGGGCAGATTCAATGCTTTTAAAAGTGCTGCTGGTGGGAGGGGGCGACTAAGAAGCCCCCTCCTGGCACAAATCCCTCCTCTGCTCGCAGGGGAGGAGGCGGGTGCTCAGACGGCGCAGGGCGCGCCTGGGGACCGCGGGCGATCGGCCGGGATCGCGGGCAGAGCGTAGGGTGGCTGGTACTCTGGATCGCGGGGCGGGTGGCTGTCGCCGCTGTCGTAGCGCCGGGGACCCTACTCGGCCCGCAGGCCACCTGAGCAGGGAGGGAGGCGTCGGGCCAGCTGTGCGCGCCCCGACCCCCAGGACGCTGGTCTGGGACTGTGGCAGAGACGCGCCCCAGGGCCGACCTCGCGTGGCAGGATCCCCAAGGGTTCGTCCCCGGTGCCAGAGACTCCCGGACCCGTCGCACTAACCCTGGCCCCGGACCAAGACCTCGGGGACCCGCAGGGGGCGCACTTTGGCCAGCGGCCCCGCCTTCCCCCCAATCCGGGTCTCGGGGTGAGCCCTGCCGCGCTTTGGGAGTCGGGAGGAGCGCGCGCGGCTCCCGGGGGACGCCGACCGCCGGGCGGGGGCGCCCACGAGGCCCGCCCGGCGCTGCACCCGGGCGCACCGTGAGTTGGCCCGAGTCCGGCCGGGGAGGAAGTTTTCGAGGAGGCGCCGCGGGGGTTCTCGGGTCCCTCCGTGGGCCAGGGAGGGCCGGGCTGCCCAAGGCGTTTGCTGCCCTCCCGCTGGCCCCTGGTGTCTAGCGCCCGATCTGCGTCCCTAGTATCTTGGCCTTTTGGAGGTGGAATGTAACAATCGCAGCCCGCGGTGTGTGAATGTGAGTGTGGTGTGCGTGTGTGTCGGAGGGAGACTGGGGAGCAATAAAAGGCAAAGAGAGTCCAAAACAAAAAAGAAAAAAAAAAGACGGGGAGATTGAGGAGGAGGGAGGGAGGAGGGCGGAGGCAGAGGAGCGCGCGGCGGAGGCGCGGGAGCCGGGAGCTGGGAGCGGGGACGGCGCACAGCGCGAGCGGCGGGCAGGCGGGCAGCTCTGGCGCTCCCGCTCTCACCCGCACACACACCCGTGCACACAGGCACGCGCACACACGCATACCTGCACACGTCCGCCCGCTGGCCCGGGTCGCCCCGGCGCGAGGCACCGAGGCTGGGATCCGGCGGGCAGAACGCGCCTGGAACCCGCGCCCACCTCGGCGCCTTTGCGCTCCGCAGCGGCTCGCCTCGGCCGGAGCCCCCGCCGGTCCTGCCAGAAGATGGTCAACGACCGGTGGAAGACCATGGGCACTGCTCCTCAACTTGAGGACCGGCCTCGCGACAAACCTCAGGTACGCGCGGCCAGGCTTGTGGGGACACCCCGGGTCCCTGGCGGTGGCCGATCCGGCTGGCGGGATGGACACCCAGCTCCGGGCTCGAGTTTGGGGAGCGCCCCCCGCGAGGCTCAGGGAAGGAAGGGCAGGCGCCCTCTTCTCCATCGCCTCCAGAGAAGGATTGAACTTGGGGTTCAGGATGGGGCCGTATCCCTGCAGGAGGGAGGACCCCCTTTGTGCCTCCAGCAGACGCCCAGCGCTCGCATGTCTGAGGGACCTTTAGTTCCCAGTGGGACCAGCCGTTCAGTTGGCTGAGTGACCTCTCTCTGAGCCCGTTCCATCACCTCTACAATGGGCATCTTAACTACTTACCAAGCTGTGTACTGCCCTGTGCCAGGTGCCTTGCATGGAAACCTGAGCTTCAGGACCAAGACTTGACCCCCCCCACCCCATCTCCTCTACATCCTCACACTTTAGCCAGCTTCCCCCGCCACATACTCAGTCACACACACACACACACACACACACACACACACACACACACACACAGGAGGATCAATAAGTATTTGCCTCCTCTGAGGATGCTGGGCATGGCGCTTCTCCAGCTTGGAGACCCAGACAGCAAGGCTCTGACTGAGCGGGCTGATCCCGCTGGAAGGCACACAGCTCTGCGGGGATTTGAACCTGGGTCTGTGGGCTCCAGGTCTGTTCATTCCACCCTTCTTGCTGCCTCTTCCCGGGGCAGTGGAAGTGGGCAGGCCTGGAGGGTGCCCAGGGCTGAGCAGCGGAAGAAGGTGAGGGCAGAGTGCCAGGGCTGGCCAGAGAGGGGGCCGGAGACGGGAGGCTGAGTGGAGGGGCGGCCCTGGGGCAGCCCTGGGCCAGGCTGCCGAGGGACTGGGTCACGCAGTCAAGATGAGGAGGCCTGCTCGCCAAGGAGAGGAATTAATGGAGCTGCCCGTTTTAAATTTCAAATTTCTCCCAGACAGATGTCATTGGGGAAGGAACAGTCCGTGTTGGCAGCCGCAGGAGGGGGCGGCAGGGGCGGGCCTTGGCGGCCCCTCGCTCTCCGGAGCTGCAACTCGCTCGTTCTTCTGGAGTGACATGCCGCTGTGACGGGAGCCCTACAGTTTGCAGAGCTCCTTCCCAGCCTCGCTTCCCACAGCAGCCTGGGGACGAGGCACCGACGCGCATTCTCAAGTCCCAGAGGGAGGGATGGTGGATCAGAGAGGCAGGGGCATATGCCCAAGTGACGTGGCCTGTCAGCAGGGGAGCGAGGCTTAGAAGCCGAGCCTGCCCCCAAGCCACCCCCGGTGCCTCTAGGGTGGTCTGCTCCCTGTTAGGTCAGGTCCACACCCCAGCCACCCCCAGAGAAGAGACCTGACTTCCTCACCTCTTAGCAAGAGCAGGCTTACCTTCTAGACGTGTCGTTCAGAGCCATCCCTCGCCTGGCCCACTCTCCCTTTTTATTAGCCCCTTACAGGTACTCAGTGCTTGTCATCTGCCAGCCCCTTGTCCCACACCAGGTTGCCCATTTCCAATCTTTTGTTGTCTCATTGTGTTGGCTGCACCACGCTCCTCAACACACACACACACACACACACATACACACACACCGTCACTTAGGGAAAACCTACTAAATGCCACCTCCTCCAGGAAGCCCTCCCTGATGCCCAGAGGCTGTCTTGAAGTCCCAGCAACATTGCACCTGTGCTGCTCAGCTGCCTTCCTATCAGTGCCTTGTGCCCTAGCCTTGAGTCTCTCCTCTATCAGGAGCCTCCTTTGGACACACACTCCTTCTGGGTCCCCATCCTGGGGTCTCCCCTGGGCTCAAGCTGCTGGCCTTGAGGCCTCTCACGTCAGGATCTGAGGGATATTTGTTGAGTTGAGCTGCATGGAGCCTCAGCCAGGGGAGCTGAGGGAGAGGAGCCGGCAGGTGCTGCTGTGTCTCGGAGGGAGGTGGCTTCTTGGGGATCTGTTGGAATTGTGGCCTCAGGGCCTCCTGGGCTGGCCTAGCCTTTCTCTGCCCTCCCTGGGGAGCTACTCCAGCTGCGGGCCTGTGGCTCCAGGGGCCTGGGCCAGTATCAAGCACTGCCTCACCTTGTGGGTCCTTTGGTGGCCCAGCATGTGGACAGGCTGTCCCCTGGGTCAGCTCTAGGTAAGGCCTTTTCCGTGCCCTGAGTCGGAAGAGAGAACCTCTGCCACCCCGCTTCCCTCCAGGCCTGTTCCCTGGGGCCCTGCTTCTAGTTGCTTCTCAGCCCCAGACATGCTGTGTGATTCTGGGTAAGTCACTCGCCCTCTCTGGGCCTGGGGCTTCACCATCTGTAAAATGGAACCCCTGCGTCCTCTTCACTTTACAAGGGCTGATAGGAGGGTCAAGTGAAGTACTGGCGTGTTTTGCAAACTGTAGAGCATTTTCACCCTCCAGGTGGGTGGGTGACAGTTCTCAAAGCAGCCTGTCCCCTTTCTCAGGCTGTCGGGGTCCTGACTGCCCCTCTGCCCACCAGGGGAGGGGGTCTGGCGCCCCAGCTCCCAGCAGCGGGGCTTGGCTGCGGGTCTTCGACAGGCACGTTCTCTGGGAGAAGGTGGCAGCGTCGCAGTCCGAGCACCAGCAGCCTCTCCCCTCGGCTCCCATTTCTGAGTCACACCCCCTAGGGGGCTGGTGGCAGGGCTGATCGTCCCACTTGACGGATGGGGAAGCTGAGGCTGACAGAGCCGGAGCTGGGTCCTCCCCGGAGGCCGACGAGCCTTGGTGGGAAAACGAAGGGAAGAGAGGCTACCTGTCCGTTCTCCGCTCCGCCTGCTGGGCCGCGTCACGTAATTAATTCCCAGGGACGGGCTTCGTGACTCCCAGGCTCACGGCACCCACGGCCAGGGCAGGGCTTGTGTCCGGTGGTTTCTGGGGACGCCTCGGGCTAGCTCTGTCCCGGCCCGTCTGGCCTCAGGTCCCCCTTTGCTGGGTGACCTTGGACAAGATGCCGCCTTCATTAGAGCCTCCCTTCTCCCCGGAAGGATGAAGGGGCTTGCGCGCCCGTGGGGCAGGAGATGGCGATGGAATGTCTGCCAGGAGTTCGGAGTTGCTCTGATGGAAGGATCTAGAAATAGCCATGATTCTTCCAGTCCTGGAGTGTGGGGCCGGAAGCCACCATGTAACCACTTCCTGGGGGGAGGGCTGTGTCTGAGTAGTCCCCTGCCAAGCCACCCCACAGGGCAGTCCACCTCCGACCCACCCCGGGCAATTCTCAATACTTTGGAAACTTCTAAAAACATTTTAGAAAGAAAAAAGACTCTTGAGAGGTTCTTCCGGATGCCTAAGCTTTATGCCGCTGCGTTTAGTTCACTCGGGGACGATTACAGAGCACCCCCCTTGCAGCTAGGAGATGCAGCCGGAGCCCTTGCCCCGGGAGCTCACCGTCCGGGAGGGCCAAGCGGGGGGCGTCCTCACAGAGCATGATGGGCTCGAGGTTGGAAACGACACCTTCTCCTCTCGGCCCCTGGGGCTTGGGGTGAGGTCCCCATGGGAGAAGGGTGGGAGAGAAGGGGGGTGAAAGGAAGAAAGAGGGGTCTACAAGTCCAGGACCCCCTCCTCCGCCTCCGGAGCCCCTCCTCTGGGCCCCTTGCTCATTAGCCAGCTGTGTGTGATGGAGAGGGGTGGGGGTGGGGTGGGGTAGAGGGGTGAGGGGGTGGCAAGCTTATCACCTGCGGGTACCCTGTGCCAAGGGCTCATAGAGCAGGCCGCAGGCCTTCCTCCTAAGTTGTTGGGACCCCAGAATTTTGAGTAGAGCAACCAGCCCCTCACTCCAGGGGTCTCTGGGACGCCTCTCTTCCAGGGCCAGGGGCTCAGGATTTGGCTCAGATCAGGAGACTTTCGCCCAGGGGTGGGCTTCTGGGGGAGGTGAGGTGGACTCCCCCCAGGGCTAGGACAGGGGCTGGGCCTCCCACCATCCCCATTGACCCACTAAGCTCCCCAGAAGGCCCCTGCCCGGCCCCAGACCACCCACCACCCACCCTCTGCCCCCATCTGCAGCCCCACAGCGAGTCTTTCCGTGAACAGCCCCCCTGCTTTTGGCCGGGGTGCCCCTAGAAAATGGGCTGGGGTGGCCATCTTGTCCTCGCCTTGGCCAGGGCTTCCTGGGCAGTCTGACCGTGGGCTGGCGCTGGGGGTCCCACAGGGGACGAGGCCGCCTGCCTCCAGTTGGGAGCTCGTGCAGGTAAGGTTGGGGCGACAGGAGCCTTGAGCCTGGGGCTCCCCTCCAGCCCCCTTCCTGGGGCACCTTTCCAGTCGCCTGCCCCTCGCCGCTGGAAAGGGGGACCGTGTGCATCCGCCCCCTCAGCCGCGGCCGCGGCAGACCACGGAGCTCCAGCCCCGCAGCGTCCCCGGCCCGGCTGCACGCCGCCCAAAGCCCCCTATTATCCCAGGCAGATTTCTTTCAAGGCACGTCAGCGCAGCCTGTAAAAGCGGGCAGCACTTCTCGTTCACGGTGATCTCTGAAGACTAATTCTCCTCTGCCGAGTGGCCTGCGTCATCTCTGAGTTCCACGGTCCCCTGCCCCTGGGGGACCCCCTGCAGCTTCCTTGAGCCCCTCCCCTCCTCCATGACCCCCGCCTCCCAGCCAGGGACCTGGGGCTTGGGTAGAAGTGGGTGCACGGGGGGACGTGGAGGGCCACTGCCTCCACAGCTGCGGACGTCAATGCTCTTCAGTGGCAGCACATTGCTCCAAGCTGCTCCGGGCGCGGTGTCCGCCGATGGGCTCTGGGAGGCCCTGACGGGGACTCGCTTGCTGACGCAGGGCTTTGTGTCTCAAGCCCTGGTCACACTTCAAACGCAGGAGGGACCCTGTGGGGTCGCTCAGCAAGCAGCCTGGGCACAGACGGCGCCGTCCCAGAGCCGCCCGGCCCTGGGTTCAGTTGCCTTCCGCGTGACCCCGGGTGAAGTCTGCTGCTCTCTGGGCCCCAGTTTTCCCACCTGTAGAATGGACCCAGCCACAGCGGGGGGTTACTTGGAGGTTCCAGGGGAGGTGCGCCAGGGTCAGCAGGGCTGAGGTGGTGCCCACTGGTCTGGAAACTGCCCACCTGCACCGACCGGGGAACTGGGACGTCCTGCCGGCCGCCTTCATGCTGCGTCAGGCCGTCAGAGGTGGCCACAGGGTCAGAGGTGCCCTGCCTCGGGGTCCCGGGTTCAGCACGGGGGTCTTGGGCCTCTGCCCTCCCAGGCCCCGAAGGTCCCAGGGACGCCACCTCCTCCCCACTCCAGCACAGCCCCAGAGAAGTGACCTAGTGCCTCTGCTCTTCCTTCTACCCGGCAGCCAGCCGCTCTGTGCCAGGTGGTGAGCGGGTCTCTGCCCTTCGGGGGCTCCTGTCCAGGGCAAGTCTCTGGGCCTGGGATGGCCAGCCCCCGAGTGCCAGCTTTCCCTGTGTCCACAGCTGTTGCTGCCCAAAGGGATCTGGGCACCCAAAGAGGGTAGGGTTCACAGCCTATGGGACATGAGCTCCCTAGGGGCAGGGCCGGGACAAGTGTCCACTGTGACCTCCCCAGGGGCTGGCCCGGAGCCTGGCTCATGGGGACACCAGTGAATGCTGACTGGATGTCTGAGTGAAGTCAAAATCGAGGACTGTCTGTTTTATTAAGTGCCACCGAGGGGGCAGCATCTAGCTGAGCCCTGAGGGAAGGGAGCCAGTGAGGCCAGTGGAAGAGGAGCAGGGGAAGCGGACGCCTCAGCCCAGGGCGCAGCTGGTGCAGAGCTGGCAGAGGGGAGCCCCCAGAGGCAGGTGTGGGTGGGGTGACTGGTCCAGACGTGTGGAGCCCGGGATGGCCGTGGGTGGCCCTCGGGGCCCAGGCCAGTGTGCGGAGAGGAGGCTGGAGCAAACTGCGGCGCAGTGAGTCCCCACCGCTGCAGGGACCGGCTGAGGCAGCGATTTTCAACCTGTCTCATCTCACGGCACACGTAAACTAATTACCAAAATTCTGCGACACACCAAAAAAATGTTTGTTGCTGATCTGACAAAAATAGGTATAATTTTGATTGATTTACAAAGAATAATAACAGTCATTACCCACCCTTTTTGCTCCAAAGTGACTTTTTAAAAAATCAGGTGCCTATACTTGTATACAAGGATTTCTGGTACTAAGAATTAACCAATCAGAAGCAACCTTGTTATGTGACGTGACCAATAAGATTCAACTCTGTTATACGGCCTATTATTTATGACTCAGGACGTGGCAGGCACACCGGTCGGCTGCTGTCGGCCTGGCCGTTGTCATTGTTTCGCTCGACCATCTCAGGGGAGAGAGGTCAGCGCCCCTGGTCCCATGGTGCGGGAAGGCTAGCAGCGCACCCGCGGATCATCGCGGGCTGAGGAATTCTCTCCCTTCTGTCACCAATAACCGATGGCTTCCCTGGGGGGCTGCCTGTCCGCCTGCCCCTCTCCCCCGACTCCGACGCCCTCCGGGACCGAGCGGGACACTCGGGAGTTACTCGTAGCGTTTGAATTTGTGGGAAAGCAGCTGCTCGCTCCACCTCCCTTTCCCAGAGTAAGGCCTGTAACGTGATGTAAGCGGGGCCGCTGCTTTACCGGGCACGAAGCAAGCACGCTGTCCGTTACAGCGGTGAGATGCCCCCCAACGCCAGAGATGTGACAACGTGAAAAAGCAGACGGGGTGTCCTGGCATCAGCCACACAGAGAAGTAACACTTCGGGCGGAAACTAAGAACACCGAGCCCTTGCAGACGCTCTGGTACAGGGACCACGGGATAATGAAAGCCGCTGATACTCACTGGGCAAGCTCCCTGCGCCGGGGGCGGGGCCAAGTGCATCGGCGCACGCCCTCGTTCAAGGACGCCTCACCTCCAGCACGCCGACAATGAGGGGGATGGCCTCGCAGACGCGGCTGGCCCTGGGCGGGGGTGGAGGCTGGGGGTCGAGTCTGACCTCTGCTTCTGATTTGCGCTGTGACTCGGGGCAAGCCCCTTGCCCACTCTGGGTCTCGGTTTCCCCATGCGTCACAAGCTTGGTAGCGTTCTGCAAGTTCCCTTTTGGCCATGACAGACTTGCCACCGAGTCACAGCGCTTCAAGTACAAGCTGCACTTGGATGCCAGCTTGCTTTGTTGCTGGCCCCCACCGCGCCCCGGAACCCAGGTCCCGTTCTCGCCTGGCCTGCCGCCTCCATCCTTCGTCTGCCGCGTTGCCTCTTTTCCGGCTCTGGGGGACACAGCCGCCCCGTCACCCCAGCCCTCGCCTCCTTAGGAGGACGGAGGCCCTTTCCCACCCTGTGCTCTGCCACCGCGATGTGTGTTCTGCTTCTCCCCTGGGGCCTGCTCCGAGGACAGTGAGGGGAGGGGAGCAGGGAGGAAGGGGAAGGAGGCCACCCTGTGCCCGGGACCCTTGGCAGCCTCGGGGACCCGCACGGCTTTGGGACTTGGGATGTGGATGCCCCAGGTTGAAAGGGACCTTCAGCGATGGGCACCCACTACGACCCCAAGGCACTCATTCCACTGGGACAGAGTGACGATTTGTAGCATTGTTGTTGTCACCTTACAGCTCTCTCTTCCAGCAGGAGTCCGCATGGCAGGTGCCCAGGGGTGGGGCGGGGTGTGTCACCATTGCCCCCACTTTACAGGTGGGGACACCGAGGCTCAGTGAGGTCGCTCCATGGGAAATGGCAGCGTGGGGACCTGGGTCCAGGTCTCTCCAGACCTAGAGGGCTTGGTGCCCTGGGCTGGCTTCGTGGGGCCAGTGAGGAGGAAGGGGTCGCTCTCTCCATTGGTGTCCCCGTCTCTCTACCTCCGTTTCCCTTTCCATCCTCTCCATCTCCGTCTCCCAGCATCCCTCACTCTCGCTCTCTTTGGTGCGCCCCTTCCTCTGTCTCTGCGACTCCCTCCCCCATTCCCAGGAAGGGCACCCCCTGAGCCTTGTCCATAGGCCTGGGTCTGCCCCTGAGGCTGCCTCTTCCTTCTCTCTCCTGTCTGTCCGTCTGCCCGCCTCTGTCCGTGTGCCCCGGCTGGCCCGCAGCGGCCGAGCTGTGGCTACGTGGTGTGCACGGTGCTGCTGTCCCTGGCCGTGCTGCTGGCCTTGGCTGTCACCGGCGCAGTGCTCTTCCTGAATCACTCACACTCGCCTGGCACGGCGCCCCCGCCCATCGTCAGCACAGGGCCGGCTGGTGCCAACGGCGCCCTGGTCACCGTGGAGAGAGCCGACAGCTCACGCCTCAGCATCCTCATCGACCCGCGCTGCCCCGACCTCGCTGACGGCTTCGCCCGCCTGGAGGACACCCAGGCCTCCCTGCTGCAGGTGCTGACCACGCACCAGGCCCAGCCCCGGCTGGCGGGCGAGCAGGACAGGGAGCTGCTGGACACGCTGGCCGACCAGCTGCCCCGGCTGCTGGCCCGGGCCTCAGAGCTGCAGGCAGAGTGCGCGGGGCTGCGGAAGGGCCACGGCACGCTGGGCCAGGGGCTCGGCGCCCTGCAGAGCGAGCAGGCCCGCCTCATCCAGGTAGGGGCCGGGCCCGGGCCTGAGGCCTTGGCGGGAGGGTGGGGTTGCTGCCCCTCGGTGTCAGCCCTGTGGTGGGCACTTGATATCCATGGCCTCACTGAGTCCCCAAATGCCCCGGGACCAGGGGCTGTTGCTATTCCTACAGACGGGCAGATGGGGCCCAGAGAGGCAAATCTCTCATCCAAGGCCAGGATTCCAGCTGCCTTCTGCCCACAGTCCCGGGAGCCCTGGGTATTTCTCCGAGTGGGACCCCTGGCATCCAATAGTCAGGTCAGATCCAGGGCTTTGGGGGCTTCCCAGGTGCTCCAGGGCAGGCGGGATGCTGGCAAGGGCCTGACCTTCAGTAGCAAATTGAGGTTCAAGGTCAGTGGCAAGCCCTCTCCTGGCGGTGCCACATGGCAGAGAGAGCTGCACCCACTCCCCAGATCTACCCCCGCCCACTCACTGACACTCGATGTCCGAGCCCTCCAGGGAAGGAGGGACCAGTGAGCGAGCCCAACCAGACCCCCAGCCTGTCCCCACCCGCGCCCCCGAGCCAAGCCGGGTCCCGGGGTGAGAGCTTCCAGCGCTGACCACGTTGACCACACCTGGAGCACAGCGAGAAACCTTCCCCTCATGGGACTGGAGCGGTGTTGGATTTGACTCATTTCCCCAGAGGCTCAGGGCGATTTCCGAGACCAGGGTCTCGCAGAGCCCTGGCGCTCCCAGCCCCTCCCCACGCTGCCCCGAACCGCAGCAGATCAGCCCAGACCTGGGTTCTCAAAGCAGTGCCACGGGCACCTCTGCCAGGGCCGCCGGGGCTGCGGTTAGAAGGCACGTCCCTGGGCCTCACCCCAGACTCCCCGGCAGCAACATCGTCCTCACCCGACGGGGCGCTGGAGCTTGGGTGCCGTCTGCACATCGGCTTCCTTTCTTATGGTGGAAACTGTTCGCACCTGAAGCCGTGGGAGCCCCACTAACAGCCCCTTTTGCAGAAGGGGTGATGGGCCGCCCTGCGCTAGGCCCGCCCGTGCACTAAGCAGCAGGGCCGGGATCCTGACCTCCTGCCACAGAGGGCCAGGCTGGGCCGAGCGTGGCCAGCGCCGAGTGCCCGCCTCTGAAGCTGCCATGTCCTCTGGAGCGCATCCATGCAGCTGAGCCAGCAGGGACGGACTTCCCTGCAATCCGGGGCCTGTTTCTATGCACATTTTAACTTGAGTCATTTGCTCGTTTAAACCGAGGGCTTCCTTGCTTGTTAGCAAGTGTGGGCCGTGCCCGAGTTTCTCACGTGTTCGTGGTGTCTGAGAAACACGGGCAGAACCCTAGACACTTCACCACCGAGCCCCGTGATCTTTGCCCCCAACGTGCCCCGCTTTCCACCCTCACCCCCGGGGGCTCCCCCAGGGACTCCCCCACATGCCCGTCGGCCTGATGGCCTGACGCTGCACTAAAGCCCAGGGAGAGAGCGGCCAGCAGGAGAAATACTCCGGCAAACTGCCGCAGCCTATTCCTAGAACGAGCTGTCATCTCCCTGTGTAAAGACCCAGCAGGCTCCACGCCCTCGCCCTCGGGCTGGCCCCGGGCTGCCTGACTGTGACCGACCTCCCCTCCTCCTGGTCCTGGGGAGGGGAGGTGACAGATTCCAGACCCTTCAGGCTGCAGGCCCTGCCCAGAGGTCCCGAGACAGCAGACAGCGCAGCACTGAGCTGCTTCCCTCTGGACGTAGGTGGTGGGCAGGGTGGCCACCAGCAGGGGGCGGGGCAGGTACCCAGAACACCAGGTGAGCGCTCAGGCCCCCGACATGCTGTATGAACCCCTGCAACACAGGTCCCATTCCTCTGGTTCACAGAGGGGACACTGAGGCATGGGGAAGTTCAGCTGCCCTTCTAGGGCCTGTGGGAAAGCCCAGAGCCAACACCAGGGCCCGGACCCCAACCACTGCCTCACCCCGGGCTCCCCGCACAGATGGCGCGGCCCTGGGGAAGCAACCTGAGGCCATTCTCAGCCAGGGACCTCTCCCTCTGGGCCTCAGTTTCCCCAGCTGTAACACGGAGGGGACAAGGCCTCCATTTGGGCAGCGCTGTGGGGTGAGGGGAGGTGCTGGACGTGAGAGAGCCGTGTGCAAAGCCAAAGCAAGGCTCGCCCTGGGGACGGGTGGGGCGGGGCAGATCCGGGCCCCCAGCCTTCCAGGCCCTGCAGGGATCGGAAGAGACGTTGGGTGAGGGTGTTTTGTGACGTGGACCGTGCCTTATGAGTTCACGTAATGGGGCAGCCGAGTACGGGGCTCCCTGCTGTGGGCCCCACTCCACGCTGGGTCCTTCCCACAGTGTCACTGGTCCCACAGCAGCAAAGCCAGGGAGGCCAGGTCGGCCCGTTTGGTTAAGTCGCTCACCCCCTCCCGTCGAGTAACTGGAAAATGGGTGCGCTGGGGTTCGAACCCAGGTTTGCCTGATGCCAGGTGCATCCTTCACATGCACACGAACAACGGGGCCAACGGCCCAGAAACGGGAGGAGCGGGAGCCACCCCAGCCCCTGCCACCCGAGCCCTGTCCACTGGGCACCCAGGCTCAGACCGCCTTGGGTCGGGGCCGCCGCCGGGCCGGGCTGCCGAGGCGCCAGGGGCCCACCTTGCCCCAGGTGTCCTGCTGTGTGCCCGCCGGACCCCCTGCCCCCTCTGACCACCCCCGTGCTCCGCAGCTTCTGTCGGAGAGCCAGGGCCACGTGGCTCACCTGGTGAACTTGGTCAGTGACGTCCTGGACACCCTGCACAGGGACCGGGGGCTGAGCCGGCCCCGAGTCAAGGCTGACCTGCAGAGGGTGCCTGCCAGGGGACCGCGGCCCCGGGGCTGTGCCAGCGGTGAGTGGGGCTGAGGGTTGCCTTCCTTGGGGGACCTGGCGCCCGGCTTCATCCCCTCATTGCCCCCCACCTGCCACACTGATAAGGAAACTCTGCCACAGTTTGCCAAGGACTTCCTGCGGCTGGGCAGCACTGGGCCCCGCCCCTCCCCCAGCCTAATGAAGCCAGGCTCCCTGCGCCCACTTTCCAGATAAGCAAAGCGAGGCTCAGAGACAGTGCTCATCACCCACCCACCCACTCCCAGGGAGTGGCAGAGCCAAGGTCCAGCCCCAAGGCTGGGGCTCTGGCACCCAAGCGACATTCCCAGGGACCAAAGAGGCCCAGGGACAGAGGGAGCGGGCGGGCCCGGGCCACGGTGGGCCAGCCCCGCTGAAGGCCTTCCTCGTTGCAGGCTCTCGGCCCCGAGACTGTCTGGACGTCCTCCTGAGCGGCCGGCAGGAGGACGGGGTTTACTCTGTCTTCCCCACGCACGACCCCACCGGCTTCCAGGTCTACTGCGACATGCGCACGGACGGCGGCGGCTGGACGGTGAGTCTGCGGCTTCCTCTCAGCCGCGGTCAGGTGGGGCCCCTGGGGGAGCCGAGGCCACCAGCCTCCCACTCTTACCCCGGCCGGCCCGGGCGCTCTGGCCCCCACAAACCTGCCTGTCATCCCACCAGGGGGCTCCACACCCACAGGCGCCACCTTCCCCGGGGCAAGTGGAGCCTGTGAGCTGACCCTCGGGGGCCCCTCGGGAGGCAGACGCTGGACCCGCTCCCTGTCGCCTTCCTGTGGAGCCACCTCCTGCTCCCTGAGCACCGGCCCGTCTGGAACACCGGTTCCTGGGCCGGGCGGGGCTGGGGTGAGCCGGGGCGCCTGTGGCTAATGTCAGTTCAAGGGCTGACATGCGGACGCTGGCTTTCTGTCCAGTTACCCTAGTGGTGCGTGCAGGAGGTGACAGGAGGCATGGCTGCGGTGGGCAGGGACCCAGCTTGCTGGTCTCCCGCCGGGCCAGGAGCCGCCCTGCCTTCCTTGCTCCTCTGGCTCCCGCCCGGTGGGAAGTGGGGGCAAAGAGAGGTCCTAACGGGCAGTGGAAGGACAGGGCTGGGGCCGTCACTGAGCCGACTGCCAGAGAGGCAGAGGGCGTGGCCGTTCCGCCACGAGCCCTGACGTCCACTCGCAGGCTTGCCGTGGCTCTCAGCCCTGCTGTGGGACCACGGTCACGTTACTTAGGTTCTCGGAGCCTCAGTCCCCTCAGCTGCGGAATGGGGATACCCACCCGAGGCACTTAGAGGTCTTAACTACAAGCAACAGAAGTGGCTGGTTGAAGCAGAAAAGGGGTGTACGGGAGGGAGACTGGGGGTTCCTGAGTAACCAGCTCAGGGCCCCGCCAGGTGAGAAGCCCAGGGGTGCCCAAGTGAGGCAGGTGGGCCGGCGGGGTGGGGCGAGGCGAGCGCATCGGGACGGCAGAGCAGCCTCAAGGCTGGACGTGAGATGAGAGTGCAGAGCTCCCCACAGCCCCCGAGACAGACAGACAGACAGACAGACCTTTAAACCTCTCTCCAAGCTCCAGAGGCGAGCTTTCGAATGCACTGGATCTGCGTCTGGGGGCTAAGAGCTCTTTGTTTTCTTAACTTGGAACATCTGAGTTATGGTGTTTGCCTCTGGGACCCCCTCTGCGGGAAGAACAGCACCAACTACCAGCCAGAGCCCAAAAATCAGAGTTAAGGCTTCGGACAGACTTAATGAAAGACCCAGACGCCAGCCGGAGCCGTGAATCTCCACTCAGTCTCCCAGGAAGCCGCTTAGGAGTTGGGCCGGGAGCGGGCAGTTCCTGGGGCTGGGGCTTCGTGTGATCAGAGGGGAGCGGGTGAGCAAGATGGGGGGCCCCCCCGCTGGCCCCCCGCCGCCTCCCACTCACACACCTGGACGGCCCTGGAAGAAAGGCCCCGCTCTGCCGGGAAGCGTCTGCGGAGCCCATAAACGTTAATATCCATCTGGGCTTCCGTCAAAGGCCGTCCTTTCCCAGACATCTGTGGGCGCCTGTCAGGACCCCCTCCCTGCCACACGGAATCTGTCAGAAGCTCCAGTGTTATTCGGGAGGGAGCCGGCCGCCGGTACCATGCATCCTCGTTAGGTTCCGCGTCCGAGCCGCTGGGCCCCTGTGCCGGCCCCGGAGGGCTCTCCCTGGTGCACAGGGCGCCCGGGGCTGGACGTTGCAGTCGGAGCCCGCTTCCCAGACACGGGCGGGGCGGGCATGGGGTCAGCAGCTCTGCCCGCCTAAGGGGTACTTTCCAGTTTCTATCCCACTGCCCTGCCCCACAGAGCTCCGGCACCCCTCCAGTCCCTGGAGCTGGTCGGGCAGCCTCAGAGAGGGCAAGAGATGGGTCCAAGGGCACCCAGCACATGAACAGCCGGCCTGGGGCACGCACACCCAGCCGCACGCACAGCTGTGGAACTGACGGGCGGCCCGTGACTCGAGGGTTGAACCCCTGGCCAGAGGATTCAGCAGCAAGCTCCTGGCCTAGTGGGGAGTTGTCGGCTGCAAGGCCGGGGGGCAGGCAGGAGCCCAGAGGAGAGCCTGGGGTGGCCGAGAGAGGCTCCCGGACAGGGGTCCGAGTGCGGGGGGACGAGGCAAGGACAGTGTTCCAGGCAGAGGGAACACGCATGTGGAGGTCAGCAAGGCGGGGGTGGGGCTCGTTCTGGGACCGTGGCGACCCTGCCAGGGGTGCTGGCTCCTCCCCGAGGCCGCGGTGGCCGGAGGTCTGCGTGTTCCCAGGCTGCCCTTGTTCTGGGAAGTCCTCGGCGCCTGCACAGGCTGGTAATGACCAGGGCGGTGACCAGCCTGCCTCTGTCTGAGCAGCTTGGATGTTCAGACTTTTAGGGGAGCGGGGGTAGTGCCCGTGAAGGCTCGGCCAGTGCCTTGGCACTTGATAAACGGCAGCTGAGCGGCGCGTGCCAGGCGCCGACTGCCAAGCCTGGGAAGCGTGGCGGAGAGCCAAGCCCGGGGGAACCATTTGCAGTCCAGAACGGGGCGGGGCCCGCTGGGCTTGGCAGCTGGTTCCGAAGGGGAGGGAGGTGATGCTGGCTAGACCTACTGTGTGCCGCCTGGCTTCCTCTTTTTTGTTGTTGCTTCTTGGCGGCAACCCTGCAGGGTAACCACGGGGTCGCAGCCGCTGCCTTTTTACGGAGAGGGAAACGGACGCTCAGCAGGGCGGTGGCCTCTCTGAGGCCGCACGCCGGTGAGAGGCAGAGCTGGGGCTTTCCAGAACCTGTGCTTTTGCTGGCGAGACCCAGAGGTGTCCAGACAGGATTTCAGGAGCAACTGCGTCCCAGGAAAGCAGCCTCCCCAGGGGCCGCCTTTGAAGGGCTGCATTCCCTCGCACATCCAAGTTCTTTGTTCTTTAGAAGCAAGAATCCGTCTCTGCCACAGCCTCCCCCTCCCCCCAGAATCAGAGGCTGGTGGCCGCCACCAACACAGTCCTGCCAGTAATTGGTTTCCACAGAAGCTTCAGCAGAGCCCAGGAAAATCCCAGATGCTGCCTCCAGAGGCCCCTTCTACGGTGGCAGAGACGCCCTCTCCCTGTCTTTAGGGTTTGGATGCACCCTGTCCCCATCCCTTGGGCCTCAGCAACTGACTACCTGCCAAGACCCTGCTCAATCAACTGGTTACTTGAGTGCCTCCTCCTCTGGGAAGCCCTCCTGGACCACCAGCCCCCTCCCAGTGGCTGGCTCTCCCTCCTTCAAGCATCCAGCGGGTCTAACCGCAGCTGTTACCATTACGGAATGCTGCATAGCAACCAGCACACGTGACCATCACCAAGGCCTCGTGCACAGGGGATGCGATAATCCCCATTTTACAGATGAGGAAACCGAGGCACAAAGATCAAGGGAACTGCCAGTTGGTAGCCTGCCTCAACCGAGGTAGCTCTCTGCCCTGAGATTGACTGCTGGATTGTGCATCCATGTCTCCGGGGGCTGTGAGCTGGCCGAGGGCCAGAGTCACCCCTGTGAGCTCGGGGATGCCACACAGGGGCCTGGGGGCCCAGCCCTCTCATTTTGCAGAAGACACGAGCCCAGACTTTGATGGCCGTGCAGCCCCTTGGCTGGAGTTCCGACAGAGGCTGGTCTCCTGGGGGCCGGCCCAGGACTCCCCAAGGTTGGACTGGAGCTAGGCTGGCCGCTCAGCTACAACGAGGGCCAGGCGGGCTCACAGGAGTGGGGGAGCCCTGCTCAATCCCCTCAGCCACGGGGGGCCCCCTCTCCAGCCACGTCCAGCCTTGAGGCACCCCCGCTCTGCAGAGGGTGCCCCCATCTCTCCAAGCCTTCGTCTTCTCACCTGCCGGATGACAAGGGGAGCTCAGAGCCTCGCTCTGGGACTGTGGTGAGGCGGGCAGGGCGGTGGCTGTCCCTGAGGGCGCCGTCTGGGTGGGGTGACCACGGAGCCAGGCCCTGGGGGGCTCAGGATGAGGACCCCATGCTCTGGGCACCGAGGCCAACAGACCAGAAGCAGGTCGGACGGCGGTCTGTCTGAGGAAGGCGGCCTGGCGGGGACTGCATCCATGGAGCGTGAGCTGGATCCCTGGAGCTTGTCTGACACTGGGGACAGCCAGCCACTCTCCTGCCCGTCTGCCCACCCGCCCGCCCGCTGGTCCGCCTCCCTTTGAAACCGGAGCACCATCTGCGGGAGCACGTGGGCCGGCTCCCTTGTCTGAGCCCCCTCGGTGGCACTGGGAAGATGCGCCGGCGGCTGGCTTCAGAAATCCCCACCAAGGAAACAGGCTCTGTCTTCCCGCTCGCTCGTGGCACCTGCCCAAGAGGCCGCGGTGGCCGCCAGTGTTTCTCCATCAATCGCTTCGCAGCCGGAACACCACGGAGATGCCCCAGGGGCTGGACTGATGGATAGTTTAGCTTCTAAATTAATAAGTAATTATTTCATTTCCCTACCTTTCCTCCTTCTTTTTGTTTTTTGTTTTTTGAAAAGATCTCTCTTATTTATTTTTAGACAGAGGGTAAGAGAGGGAGAGAAATTTCAATATGCGATTGCAGCTCACACGCCCCCTACTGGGGACCTGGCCCACAACCCAGGCATGTGCCCAGACTGAGAATTGAACTCGTGACTCTCTGGTTCACAGGCCGGCGCTCAATCCACTGAGCCACACCAGCCAGGACTCCCCTTTCTTTTTCCCTTAAGTGGGATTCATGTCCAGTGGGTGGGCAGAGAATGGGGAGAGAATCCCAATTCTTTACCCACTGTCCTCTCTGTTCTGCCTTTCTGGCCGGCCCCTGTCCTGTCGTGGAGGCCTCCGGCATGGTGCCATCCCGCTGTCCACTGTCCCTAAAGCCCAGCTGGTTTCCGGAACCCTGAAGCCACAGCTGCACTTCAGCCTGAGTCAGAGAAAACCTCCCCGCACATCTGAGAACGTGGGAGGACCAGCGGACGAGGCGGGCCGCCTGTTGCACTTGGAACTTGCCAGCGTGTGGCGCTGTGATCGGCCCCCGGGCGAGGCTGGGGTTCCGAGCCTGAGATGCTAGCCTGGCCCCAGCCCAGCGGGTC
Source organism: Trachops cirrhosus (assembly GCA_028533065.1). Lineage (NCBI taxonomy): Eukaryota > Metazoa > Chordata > Mammalia > Chiroptera > Phyllostomidae > Trachops > Trachops cirrhosus. The sequence goes on from CM052540.1 coordinate 3,605,870, forward strand.
ACGCGGTGTTTGAGCTGAGGCGTAAGGGCGCCCCGTGGCAATGGCTGGCACTAGGTCTCGGCGTGTTGGCAGGTGGTGAAATCAATGCAGTGGGCTGTGATCAGCATTGTTTTTTAAGTCGAAGAGAGGGGAATGGAATAAACCAGGACAGAAAATAGTAGATAGAGCCCGTCCCTCCCTCCCTGGAAGGGCAGGCGCCATTCCAGGAAGCGTCTGTGTCAGAGGGAGCCCCCTGGGCACGCCTGCCGCTGCGTGAACTTCCCCGGGGCCGCGAGTCCAGAGCCGCTTCTGCAACCCCTCGTCATAGACGCGTCGCAGCCCCTCAGGACGGGCGGTGGCGGTTCGTCCTCACTCAGGGTGAAGGGCCCGTGCTGTGGCTTCGGAGGTGCAGTGACGCTGACTTTGTCGGGACCGTCCGGGTCGGGGAAGGAGGGTTCGAGCCTCAGCACCAGCTGGTCTTGGCCGCCCTGGCCGTCCGTCCTCACGGGCAGGTTGTCTGGGCTTCGTGCCCGGAGCCTGGCACCCCACATCCTCCGACGCCCTAACAGCAGAAACACAGGACACTGCAGCGGTGGCAATAACACCTGCAGCCGCTGCAGGTGGTGTTATTCACTCCTGGCTGAGGTCCTGGCTGAGGTCTGGGGAGGCAGTGAGGCCCAGAGGGGACCGATGTCTTAGCCAGGCCACACAGGGGGCACACACGGGGCCAGCACCCTGTCCCTCCTCCAGGGCCGTCCTGGAGCCCTCCCCTCCTCACCCCTCAGACCAGTCCTGCTTCCCGCCTGTGGTGGGTCCCCTGTTCCTCTGCCCTGAGGCTCTGAGGGGCAAGCCCTGACTCAGTTCCCCCAGCTGGCACCGAGTGCAGAGGCGCTCGGCGGGATATCTGAGTGAATGAAAGGGGCCTGTGGCTGGCCTCCTGGACGGCTCAGGGAGGGGAGGGTGCAGGGCCTTCGTCCAGCAGGGGGAGCAGGGGCTGAGGGAGAGGGGGGAAGACCCCCACCGTGGGCAGGCCTGCTACTGCTCACTGCCTCCAGCTGGCACTCACCGGGGCCCCTTGTGCCGGGCCCTGAGCCTTCCTCCGCAGATGGCCGGGGTGCTGTTAGGGTCCCCATTCCACAGACGAGGAAGCTGAGGCTCAGAGGAGGGAGTAACTCCCTGGTGCTCTGGAGCCCAGGTCCGTGTGTGATGCCCATCCCCCCGCCCAGCCCCTCTCCACCCCAGCCCCCGCCCTCCCCCCACAACAGGCTGCCTTCTCCTCCGCCTGCCAGGATTAGGCCTTTTGGAGGGCGGGTAGGCGTGCTCAGGGTCACAATCTGCAGTCGCCAATACGCTCCGCACACCCCTCAGATCTTCTGAGCCCGATCGAATTTCCTTCTGCCGAGCAGGCCCCTCCTGACAGCGTCCACATTTCAGGGCTGGGCCGGGTTTCAGGTCGTGGAGCACGACAAAGAGGTGACACTTCCCTCCCCCGCCCGATGTCAGAGTCGGAGCGTTTTCTTGCACCTGCAGGCAGACCGGCACCCGGCAGTTCCGGGCGGCTGCGATCAGGCTGCTTAGTAATGAACCTGGCAGGTCGCTGGCGCGGCCGCCAAACCCAACACCTCGGGCTGCCCAGATGGAGGGGTCGGCGGCCGGGGGTGCTGCCTCCGCAAATGAGGAGGAAAAGGCTGGCTAAACAGAAAGCCGCGGAGAGGGGGCGAGGGGAAGGGGACTGTCGGCGTCAGCGGATCTCGCACATGCTCGCCGGCGCAACCTCGGCCAGCGCCGTGCTTATTCCGGAGCAATTTAACCGATGGGACTCCCCGCTCCCCAGCCAGGAATGTTATTAAATGAGGGACCGAGGCCGCTGGGCTGTTCATCAGCACCCAAGGCACACCCCAGCCTGCTGCCGTCTCCGGTCCTCCCCTGGGAGGGGCTGGGGCTCCGGTTTCCCGGGTGTGTT
>CM052540.1:3608311-3629493 GCA_028533065.1 Trachops cirrhosus
ACCCCTTCATGAGGGGACGTAAGGAGGGCTTGGGGCCACCCAGTCAGCCCCGCCTGGGGTCGCCGCAGCCCTCCAGAACCCCGCCTCTGCTCCAGGCCCCCTGCCCGTGGGAGGCCCAGCCCCTCCCTCCCAGAGCAGGCGGGGGAGGGGCGGGGGGCACGGGGGCGGGGCCTGGGGAGGCCGGTGCCCGCTCTCCACCCTCACCTCCCGTTGCAGGTGTTTCAGCGGCGGGAGGACGGCTCCGTGAACTTCTTCCGAGGCTGGGAGGCGTACCGGGACGGCTTCGGCAAGCTCACGGGGGAGCACTGGCTCGGTGAGGGGCCCTGCTGTGCCCCCGTGTGTCCCCGCCTGGGGGGCCGGGGCAGCGGGCCCTCTCCAGACGGGTGGCCGTCCGCATCTCCCTGGCCTGGCACGCCCGGGTCAGCTCACGGGTGCCGGGTCCAGGGGGGTCAGGACATTGGGAGTGAGTGGGGCCAAGGAGCAGGAGGACACGGTGGGTCCCCTGGACGCGTGGGCTTTGCGTGCTGGCGGCGCCGTGGGACCTGGCCACTATTCTGAGTCCAGGGCGCTGAGGGCAGGGACAGGGTTCAGTTCCACGTGTGGGGAGGGCCGGGACAGCCCCCACCGAGCCCTGCCCTCGAGGTCAGCGCTCCCCACAGCCCCCCGGCCGCAGCACACACGCCTCCGCTGACGCGGAGAGCTCCGATTCCTGTTATCGCAACTACCGCTGTGTTCTTACCGCTGGCCTGTAAACTCGGCGTTTTAAGTTTTGAGCACCTAACACGGCTGCATTCTAAAGAACAGCATCCGTTCAAACCACAGAACCCAGGTCCCCCAGATCCGGGGGGTTGTGGCTCGAGGAGAGGTTTCGGGGTTTTTGGAGACACGATTCCCCACGTTAAAGCGCACAAGTCAGTGGTTTTAGTGCTGTCCCCACCATCCGATTCCAGAACGCCCCCTCCACCCCAACAAGAAACCCTGTGTCCCCGTGAGCGGTCACCCCCACCGGTACTGTAACACACACGAAAATAAACGCACGGCGCTGGGAGGACGCGTCCCGTCACTGCGGTGACCTCGCACGCCTGTGGTGCACCAGTCCCGCCTCAGCTTCCCGGGCGGGGACATCTGGGAACCTTCCTCAGCGGGGTCGGGAGCAGCCTGGCAGGAGCGAGAGGGGTGACAGCGAAGGTGGGAGGCGTGTGGCTGGTGGGGGCGCCAACCGCAGGGCTGAGGGCCAGGGTCCGGGCTCCGGAGGGGGCGGGAAGGTCCCGGGTGGGGCCCAGACGCGTGCCCACTCCCCTGTGTGCAGGCCCAGCTGGGTGTTGCCGTACGCTGTCATTTGTGTGTAGCATCTGTCTGCCTGACCTGCCCTGACCTTGGCTTTGTCCCCGGCTGTGCACCCCAGCGTGGACTCGATGAGCAGGGTCCCCCCTGCCTGCACACCTCCCTGGGCCAGCCCGACACCTCAACCCACCCTAGGGGTGGAGCAGGAAACCGAGGCTCAGAAAGGGTGGTCGCTTGGTGCCAAGGGCACAAGTCACAGGCGTGTGTGTGTGTGTGCGTGCGTGTGTGTGTGCGCACGTGCTGGGGTTGGGGACCCTGGGCAGGATTTGCGTGCTGGAGCCCACCAAGCTCTGAACCGCACCCTGCACTGGACCATGAAAGCCGGGGCAGGGTCGGGGCCTGGGGGGCAGCTTCTAGGTGGGGAGACCCTCCCCCTGTGCCCCCACCCAGGCGGGTGCAAAGACAGGGAGAAGACGGCCAGGTGGGGTCCCTGCGACCGCATTGCTGCCCGTCGTGGAGCAGCGGCGGTGCCTCCGCCATCCAGGCGTCCTAATGGAGATCTGCCTGCGGCCGCGGAAGGTGGGGGAGGAGACACTTCCACAGGGCCTGGATTAGCTGCGGGCAGACAGGGCCTGGCCGGCAATGTCCACTCAGCCCGGCCCACAGGCCCCCATGCGGCTCCCTCCCTTTGCTCCTCCATGCTCCTGCCACCTTCGCATCCAGGGCCCTGGCTTTTCTTATTGGGTGATGGGAGCTCTTTACATATTAAGGTTACGGATCTTCATCACACACGTGATGCATATGTGCTCCCAGTCATAATTATTGTTTGTCCCCCAGAAGTCTGACATTTTTATGACCTCAGTGTTGCCAGCCTTTTCCTCCTTATCGTCTGGGGTTTAGGCCCTGCTTTCTCCCCAGCTGGATGGACAGCTCTCCCATTTCTTGGATTCTGTTTTGCTGTTACGTGTTAGGTCCAGGCCTTCAGTCCGCCTGGGAGTCCCCTGGGGGAGGAGGAGGTTTGAGGACTGAGAGCTTTTCTCTCCACTTTCACTGGCTGGCCCCCTTCTCTCTCGAGCTCTGTGATTTGAACTCTGATAGGTGACGGAGTCAGAGCTCGGCTCCCCACCTAGGGGCCGGGGGGAGTGGGGTTTGGGAGTGTTCTGACGGGTCACCAAGGGCTGGAGAAAGGCGGAGAGCTAAGGCCAGGGGGCGCGAGGGGCGAGCTGAATTCGAGAGGAACTCGGAGGCCTCGGGGCACCCTGCCCAGGGGTCCCTCGTGGGCGGGCACTGCGATGCAGAATCAGGAGTAGAGTGAGGCTGAGCCCAAAGGGATGGGACTTTGGGCACCAGCGACCATCCAGTGGTGTGGGAAGGAATCTCCCAGCACCCCCCCCCGCCTGGGCTGGCCTCCCTCTTGCCCTGTTCCTGGATCCGGTTACTTGTCCTGGGCAGGAGCTGAGTAAGAGCAAGGAGTCTGGGCAGATCTGCCTGGGTTCAAATCCCAGCTCTGCCACTCACCAGCGGTGGGAGCTGGGCTGGTTACTTACCGCCCCAGCCCCCATCCCCCCCACCCCCCCTGCCATTTCTCACTTACAAAATGGGGATGGCAGCCGTGCCTGCCTCACCGGACCTCAACAGCAGCGGCAGTGACTGCGGGGACTGGCTGAGCAGCGGGCCAGGCACCATTCTAAGCACCAGGCTCCTTAATCCACAGAAAGTGCTCGCACGGTGCCCAGCCCCTGTGAGTGCCGTCCAGGCAGTGGCTGTTGTCACTGCTGTCCATCCTCTGCTCTGGGGAGTTTGGGGTGCCCTCTGGCCCCTCACATCAATCGGCCCCGTGAGGCCCAGTTCACGGGGGTGCAGGCTGAGGTCCAGGGAGGGGGAGAGGCTTGTGCAGAAAGCCTCAGCCGGGGGCGGAGATGAGAGAGGCTGGGAGTCCAGAGCCTTAGGCTGTCCCAGCCCGGCCCTCCCTGGGTCCCGGGGGAGGAAGACGAGGATGCAGGGAGTTGCTAGGCAGGTCAGTGACTCCCTTTCTCTGGACCTGGACCAGGGGAACAAGGGCCCCCCCGGGCTGGATGGGGAAGGGCCGCACAGCCCTCACAGTTGGTTAGGTCCTGGGGGGCTGGGGGGCAGGGATGGAGGGAGGGCGGAGGTGGGTTGGGTGTTGTGTGGGGGGAGTACAGAGTCAGGCCCTGGAGGCGGCAAGAGACACAGACACCCCCTCTCTGCTACCTTCCCGTCACCGGCCACGAGCCTAGCTCCTGGTTCTCTCTGGGGGTCGCCTTCCAGGCCCCCAACTCCTCCTGCATTCTCCCCCTCTCCAGGGCTCAAGAGGCTCCATTCGCTGACGGCACAGGCAGCCTACGAGCTGCGCGTGGACCTGGAGGACTTCGACAACGGCACGGCCCACGCCCACTACGGGAGCTTCGGTGTGGGCTTGTTCTCCGTGGACCCCGAGGAGGACGGGTTCCCGCTCACGGTGGCCGGCTACTCGGGCACTGCAGGTAGGGCTCCGGGCGGCCACCAGTCTCCCGGCCTGGGAGGACGGGGAGGTCCTGCAGGTCCGTCTCTCAGCTGCCTCCCCTCCGCCCCCCACCCAGCCCGCAGGGCCCGGAGGGTTCGCCTTCTGTGCAGACTGGGCCCAGATCCGGGAAAGGGGCCATCTGGGGTTTGGGCTCTGCTGGGCCCCTGAAGTGTGGCGGCTGAACCCCTCTAGGCGGGTTTCTTAGGCAGTGGCAAGAAAGTAAGGGAGGGTGTGAACGTCTGGGAGGAGGGAGGGACGGCCTAGACCCCAGGACAGCCACGACGACCCCAAGGGGGCGCCTGTGAGCCACACGGGCACCGTGGTCTGTGGGGCGGGGCAGGTGTGTGGGCACCAGCGCCGGTACGCGGGGGCACATGTGAGCATCGCACCCGCACTTGTGCCCCGAGTGCGCACTCGCGTGTGTGCCCGCACAGGGGACTCGCTCCTGAAGCACAGCGGCATGAGGTTCACCACCAAGGACCGCGACAGCGACCACTCCGAGAACAACTGCGCCACCTTCTACCGCGGCGCCTGGTGGTACCGCAACTGCCACACGTCCAACCTCAACGGGCAGTACCTGCGCGGCGCGCACGCCTCCTACGCCGACGGCGTCGAGTGGTCCTCCTGGACCGGCTGGCAGTACTCGCTCAAGTTCTCCGAGATGAAGATCCGGCCGGTGCGTGAGGACCGCTAGCCTGGCCCCGCGCACTGGTCGCCCGCACTGCCCTCCCTCCGCGCCCCACCCCAGTCGCTCCTGCCTGCCGCCTGCCTGCCTGCACCTGGCTGACCTGCTCTTGCGTCGCTGGGGCGCACCAGGCCCACCCCAGCACTGAGCACCCTGGGCAGATGAGGTCCCTTGTCACCTTCACACTGTCCTCAGTCCCCGGTTTGCCTCTGATGGGGGACGAGGCAAACGACTCGATTCTACCTGCCCAGACTTTGGCTCCTGGGTTGTCTTCTCGCGGCCAGCGGTCGGCCACAGCTTCCCGCAGCCCCCTGCGCTCTGCCAGCCCAAGCACCTGGCGTTATGGGGGCACAGAGAAGAGGGGACAGCACCCTGGAGCCCCTCTAGCAGACCAAGTCAGGTCTGAAGCCAGCCTCCTCCGGTCCTCCAGACCCTCCTCCCTTGTTTCCACCGTGCCTGGAGACCCCACCTCTCCCCAAGAGCCCTGGGAGCAGCCAGCGCTGAGGGCAGCTGTGGCCAGGGGCTGGCACCATCCCACCAGGCCCCGGGCCAGGCTGCGGCTCACCGCCTGCCAGGACTCATGCCCCAAGGTGGGGCTGGTTCCCCGAAGTCCCCACCCTCCACCCAGTGTCCCCAGGGCCTGGGAGGTCCCAGTGCCCTTGGCTGCTGTGCCCAGCCCCCTCCATCCTCCTGCCTGTGGGAGGAGGGGACAGATCCCAAACCACTGGTCTGGACCCAGCCAGTGAAGACCTCTTGATTCTCTGGGTAGTGCGGGGCTTGTCGCATCCCCAATTTCCGGGACCCTAAGACTTCCTTGGGGCAGGCCTGCAGCGTGGAGGCTGGGCCTGGGGAGTTTGGTGGCCATCACCCCCACATCGGTCCAGAGGCCACATCTCAGTGCGAAGGCCCTTCCGGTGACTGTTCACGCAGCCACCTCGGGTCAGGGGAAGGGGGTTCACGTGGCCAGCGGAGGAGACTGCCCCCAGCCCAGCACTCAGAGACACTTTCTCACTGAGGCCCCCGATGCCCAGGGCGCTATTGGTGCGCCCCCTCCCCCAACAAGAACTGCAGGCTCCAAGGTCGGTGGTTGGGAAAGGCAGGGCTGCGACCCTTGACCTTAACCTCCTTCTCAACAACCTTGGGCCCCTGATGCATTTGCCGTCAGGACCAAGTTCAGGGCTTCTTTTCCAAGTCCCCACCTGTGGGTGGGTACCTGTTCAGAGGAGTCTTTGGGGGACCAGAAGTCAGCCTGGGGAGCCGCCCAGAGCGTGGGCAGCACCGGTGACCCCCCTCGGGCAGGATACTCCACAGGACACCCGGAAGCAGACACATGGGGAGAGGGGCTCCGCTCTCCCTGCCCCTCCCACCAGAGTTTGTGCGTCGGGAACGCGTCGGCCGGGCTGGCGGGAAAGGCCTGGAGTGCCGCCCGCTCGACCTGTGACTCGGCCGCCCCCTCCAGCCCCACCTGGTCCTCGGCGCTCGGCAGGGATCTGTGGGACACCTGCTCTGGGCCAGGGCCTGCCCCGGGCGCTCGACCAGACCGAGTCCCCGCCCTCTTGGCACTCAGCTCGAAGCGAGGATGGCCCAGGAACGGGGGCTTGCGGCCCGGGGCAGCAACGGGAGCGGCCCAGGTGCAGGCGGGACGGCGGGGCGGGGGGATGCGGGACGACCGCACCTGGCCGGCCCCGGGCTGGAGCTGGCTCCCGCCGCCAGCCTTGCAGAGCCAGCTGCCGCGTAGGACGTGCCCAGCGCTTCCTGGTCTGCCATCCGACTCCTGGTGAGCGGGACATTCAGGAGGCCCGGGGTGCCCATGCCAGGGCTCGGCAGAGGGGCAGGCGCGCCTCAGCTGGGGCCTAACGGGGACAGGTGAGGGTGGCCTGTGGGGGCCTGCGGTCAGCGTCCGGCCAGCCTGGGGACACCCCTGCCCCCTCGAGAGCACCAGTCCCGCTCCCAGCCCAGGCCTGGCACCACCAGGGGACCAGGACGGACCAGACGCTGGCTGAATGAGCATCACGGTGGGGACAGCCAGGCCAGGACCCCCTCCAGGGGCTGGTGCTGAGCACAGGCGGACACCACACACAGGAGGCTGCTGGGAGCCAGGCAGGCCCCCAGGCCATGACGGGAGTGGCCACGGGAAGAAGGGGATGCTGGGAGAGCCCATGGACAGGGGCAGCCCCACCGAGTCCTGAGGGGTGATAGACGTGCAAAAGGTCACACGGGGACCATGTCCCCTGCACCAGAACCCTGACCCACGGGCCCAGCCTGACGCTGGGGGTGCCTGTGGCCCTGCCCCCCATGCCAGCTGACACCCCCAGTCTCCTCCGCTGAGAGGAGCCTGCAGGAAGGTGCGGTACCCACACCAGAGCGTTGGACAGTGCATGTAACCCCCTACCCGCCGCCCCCCACCCCACCCCACCCCACTCCTCCAAGTTCCTCTCCACGAGCACAGGCAGGTTCCGAGGAATCAGCCGGGGCCTCGGGCCTTGCCTCCCAAACTCCGACGTGTCTCTGAGTCCAACCACCTGGCTGGCCACCTGAGCCCCCGGAGTCCAGAGGACAGACAGACCTGGTTCCCCCCACCCCCCATGACCTTGGCAGTCAGGACAGAGCAGCGGGCAACCCTCGGGTGCAGCTGCCTCTGCAGCCACATGTAAATAGGCTTCGTGTCTGCCTTGGGGCGGAAGCCACGTCCACCTCCAGCGCCCACCTCCGCCTGATCCCGCCTCCCGCCCTGCCACTCACCCTCCCAGGCCTCTGGGGGCTGGAGACCGGAAGGCTCGGCGGGTCCACAGGAACCGCCCGAGGCCCCTGCCGTGCCAGGAGGGGAGGGCGGCAGTGGGTGCCCACCTGCTGACTGGGGACGGGGATGGGAGCAAGGCCCGGAAACTCTGTCCCGCGCTGAGGAGCAACGTGCTGTCAGGACACAGCGGACATGCTGGTCCCTGAACAGAGGACACTGGGACTCATCTGAGCGGCCGAGGCCTCCCCAGGGCCTCGCTCCTTCACCTGCTTGCAGGGAGAAGGCAGTCCCAGCCCCTGAGGGGGCCAGACAGCGGGCAGGACTGGACACACCAGGGCTGAGCTTGGCCTTGGGTGGGGTTTGGGGTGTGGACGGCGGGGGACTGGCCCCGGCTGGAGCCTGAGCACCGAGGCCGGCTGGGCGGGAGTGATCGTGAGGGCCGGCAGAGCTGCGGGAGGGCCCGCACCGTGAGCGGCGGGCGCCGGCCGCGCTGAGAGCACTTGGTGTTGTGTGTGTTCCCGTCTCCAATAAAGTCTCGTGGTGACCCGGCTCGGGCCTCGCCTCCAGCCCCGCTCCGCGCACACAGGGGAGCATGAGGTGGGTCGGACGCCAGGGGCCAGGACGGCCTCCTGCAGTTCCCCGACTCGCCCCCACCATTTCCCAGAGAGCCTTAAACCCGAGGGGCTGGGTGCTGGGGGCGATCCACCCCATCGGGGTCCCCGGGGTGACAAGTTGTCCCTGTGGGTGCCTTGTGGCTGGACTCCAGACGAGTTGAGAGTCTTTACTGAGAACAGCCCCCCAATGGCTCTTTATTCACAAAACCAACTTGAGGCTTAAGGATAAAACAGTGCCCTGAGCTTATCTAATAAAACCCAGTGTTTGCTGAGTGCCTGCGTGGGAGGCCCGGTGTGGGTCCCGGCCGGGAGCGGGCCGCGCACCCAGCACACGTGGCAGACAGAGGCTGCCGCCCGCCCGCCCGTCCCTGCAGTGCGGTGGGGGCTCTAGTCCCCACCACAGCGTCCTTGGGGTCCCCACGAGAGGAGGGGCTGGCACCCCCGGGGGGCCCGGGCCCATGGAGAGGGCGCCGGCTGGGCTCTTGGGCCCACCCCGGTTGAGTGGGAACCTCGTCACCTCCCCAGGCTCCACCCCCCAGGTGGGCCCCACCTGCCCAGCTCACAACCCCCCAGGACGTGGACTTTGCTGTTATCCTCAGTCAGGTGGCGAAAGGCAGCTCAGAAAGTGAGGGGAGTCGCCCGAGGCCACAGCTGGCTCCTGGCTGAGCAGGTGTGGAACCAGCTCCTGGGCTCACGTGGCGCTAGAGGCGGGGGCGCGCCCGAGAGCCGACCGAGGCCACAGCCCAGCAGCACCAGGCTGCCACCCCGACAGGGCCTGCCCTCAGCCCCTGCTTTCAGAGGCAAGGACAAGCTGCTGGTCAGCTTGGACGTGCTGGGACGTGGCCCTGACCCTCCCCGGGGACAGCTTCCCAGGGTACCTCACGCAGGTGGCTTCCAGCAGGAGGCCAGAGAGAGAGCAGGTCCCCCGGCTCCCCCTCCCTCCACTGCAACCTCCCCATTTACCCTTTGTTGGCAGAAGCTGACCGGAAGGGGTCCCGGGGCCCTGAGACCCAGCTGCAGCCCGGACCCTGTCCACGTGCCACAACTGGAGGCCGAATCCCGGCAGTGGCAGAAACTGTCACAGTTGTCACCCCCCAGCTGCTCGGGGCGGGGGGCTCATTCCCTGGAGGGATCCCAGAGGCTTTGAGGGGCCCAGGAAGTGCACAGAAAAACACGCTTTCTGGCCAGGTATGCTGGGGGCACCTGGAAGAACCTTGGAGCTGTGAAGTTTGGCACCAAATCCCACATGGGACTTGGCTCCAGGCACCTCCGCCGCCTCCACCCCAAACCTGTGCCAACACCCTGGACTTTCAGCGGTCACTTCCCAGAGGTCCTGGACCCAGCCTGAAAGGGACCCTGGGCAAGTGGCCGTTTTCACAGCAGAACCTCTTCCTGAGGCCCCACGTGTCAAATGGCCCGGTGTGGGGGGCCCCGGGTTGGACCCCACAGCTGCCCTCCCCACCCTCTGCAGCGGTCCGCAGAACAGGGTGTGGGGACCCAAGCCTCTCGTTTACACCTGGGGAACCGAGGCACAGAGAGGGCAAGAGTCTGGCCCAGGGCCTCACAGCGCGTCGGTGACTGCCTGCAGGCTGCACCCCATCCCTAGCCGGCAGCAGCCTCATAACCAGCCAGCGCCGACTAGCGAGAGCAGCAGACGACACTGCACCCCCTTGCGTGCACACGTGTGCACACGCATGTGCACCAGCCCCTCAGAGGCAGCCCCCCTTTCCCACGTGGGTATGGGCACTGGGCCCCCAGAGGGGAGGCACTGAGGGGCTGGAGCAAGAGTTCGCCTGGGCCGGGGGCTCCGGGCCCCCTGCACTCCCCCTCTTGTGGGAAGCAGCGCCCCACTGCCCAGCTCATGGCTCCGCAGCCAGTAAACCGAGGCACCTGACAACAGCACAGCTGATGAGAGGGGGAGACGACCACTGTTCCCTCCGGTGTCTGAGCGCCTGAGCCCACAGGAGTGGCCGGGCCGGGCAGATCCGACGGAGGCAGCAGGATCATTAGCGTTATTAAGGGTGGGCACCGACGCCTCGTCCAGGGCACTCGAGGGCCGGTGCCCCTAATTCAGAGTTAATGATGCGCCCGCTCTCCTCCAAACGAGGCGAGGGCAGCCCGCCTGCCCTTCTCAGACCACATCCTGCGGCGGGTCTCTTACCCGTGCAGCCAGCGCCGCCCCCTCCCTCACCACCGGCGTCCCCGCGGAATCCCGGAGCCAGGAATGTCTAGCAATCAGCACACCCCGGGCAGCCGGCCCACGCAGGCTGCCCACATAAAGCAGGGAGCGCCCGGGAGCCGCATCTCCCGGACCAGAGCCTGGAGGAGCCCACCCAGCCCGCCAGGGGCCCAGGCCCACAGCCCGGTGAGTACAGCTGCCCCATGCCCTGCAGGAGCCCCACTCAAGCCCCCATCCGGGCGGGGGCTGGGGAGGCCCAGGGAGGTGAGACCAGCACCTCACCCCGCAGCCCAGAGACGCACAGACTGGCCAGCGCTGCCCTCCGGGGCTCGGCCCCTGGTCCCCCGTCCTGTGCGCTTCTTTGCCACATCCTGAACGCTGGGCCCTGCGAGCCCCCACTTGCGCTGGGGCCCAATTTTAGGTGGCAAGTGGCCCTAGTCCTGAAAGGGACCCTGGGCAAGTTCTTGCTTCCACCAGGTTCTTGAAGGGGCCCACGACCCCCAAAAGGTGAGAAGGGCCACTTCCTTTTACGCATCAAGCTGTCCCTTTCACGAGACCCAGAAGCCTTCCCCAGGTGGATTCATCCACTAGCTGGGGGCCTGCCGGGTTCACACAGCTGTCCACGGTGCCTGTCCCCCCCCCCCCAGGCCAGACGGAGGCGGCCCCAGCCCTGGGGGACGAGAGAAGCCTGCGGGGGGCGGCCGCTCCTGTGGGTTCTGGACGGCTCCGAGGCCGGGTGCACTCCAGGAGTCTGGGCCGCCCTTCCCCAGGGCCAGCTCCTCGTTTCAGCCTGCTCTCCTCAGAGGACCAGCCGGCCCTGACGGGCTGCTACCGCCACCAAAAAGGCCCCCTTGGCGAGGAGACGATCGATCACGAGGCAGGGGCGTGTCGGGAAGCTCCAGCCCGGGTTCGAATCCCCGCGGATCCCCACACGTGTGGCCGTTCCAAGTCGAGCCCAGTCAGACCCAAGCCCGCACCCCGGCCGTCACTTGCAAAGCTGTGAACTCTTGGGCAAGCCACCTGTCGGAGCCTGTGGCCCCCCGGGGTGGGTACCACCTCCTGGGGAAGGGCAGTAGGGACAGCAGCAGACGTGGACAGAAGGCGGTGCTCACGGGCCAGCAGAGGCACAATCCTTAGTCTTCCTGACAGTTCTCGTGGTGAAAACGGGGGTTACAGTGCCTGAAAGTTAGGGCTGCGGTGAGGCTGACGTGGGGACCAGCGGTGCCCCGGCCACGTTCGCGTGCCCTCTGCAGGTGGGTACCGACCGGACCAGGTCCATCCGGTCCGTTTCCCGCTTTCGGGAGCAACGTGTTTCTGTGTTAGAGGCAGCGGCAGCGTCCCAGGTACCAGCTGAGCCAGACCCATTCATTATCCCAGCGGAGGCAGAGACAGCGGTGCTACTGACCGCCCCGCGGCTCTGGGATGATTCGGCAGAGTCAGTAACTGAGAGAAGAATGAAGCCCAATCGCCCGGCTCTCCGGGGGCTGCCTGCGTGCTGCCGCCAGCCGCTCCAGCAGTAGTGGGACTAGACCCTGAGCTGCCATGGCTGCCAAACCCGGGGATGGCCGAGGGGGGAGAACCAGCTGTGACCCCTCCCTGCGCCGCCTTCCTGTTGGGCTCCGCTGAGCCCCCGGTTCACCCCGCTGGCGGCTGCCCAGACCCTGGGAAGTAGGTGCTAGTGTCTCACACGGCCCACGTGGGCAGCCTCTAACTTCTCCCTCTTCCCTCTGGACCAGATGGCAAGCCCTTACTTCCTGTCCTGCCTCCTCCTCCTGCCGCTGGGCACCTGCCTTCCTCTGCCGGGCAGAGAAGAGCCCACGGACGCCAGGGGTGCCATCCAAAGCAAAACGAGCTGCGCCGACCTGGCGGGGGGACACCGCGCCTGCCTCCTGTGGGGCTCCCCTCTATAGCTGAGAGCTGCGCACCCACACCCCCTGCGCGTCACGGCCCAGGAGCCGCAGCCGCCGGGCAGCGCATGTGCCGGCCTGAGGTCTCGGTCCGGGAGGCAGGAAGATGGCAGTGGGGCCGCCGGCTTCCTCCCCGCGGACGGCAAGAAGGCCAGCAGCCTGTTGGAGACCCTGGCCAAAGAGCTCAACGGCTACAGCAGGAAGAAAGGTGGCTTCAGCTTCCGCTTCGGCCGGCGGTGAAGGGGCCAGGGCATCCCGGAAAGGGTTTCTCCTCGGACCCCGGCCCCGCCTCCCCCCCACCTCCAAGACCCTGAGTAGGCGTAGGTATCATTACAATGAATTGTTAGCTGTAGGGTTGGTTAGGTGGGTGCTTAGTTTTGATTTCCAGCTTTGCTGAAGCGAAAACCTGGGCCGTGTCAAAAAACAAGCTGTTCTCGGTGAGGAGGAGATGCACTGTCACGGCGGCCCCTCCCTGTGGCCTGGTTCCAAGCTGCCCTCTGGCTGCAGCGGCGTGGGGCTGAGGACCCTGCCGGTCTCGAATGTGGGCAGGTAGCGGGCTGTGCTGGCTCCGAGCTGAGGACAGACAGACTGAGTGGTGACGGAGGGGGACCGAGGCTTTGACAGTCTCCGTGGGGACATCTGTAGTGGACACCCAAAGGGCCCCGGGGACGGGGAGGGTCCCACTGGGTACAGGGCACGGCTCACAGAGGTAGCAGCAAAACCACACACACACACTCTTGTTCTTCACCCCATTAACGCAAGAGCCAGGCACGAAAACCCTGCTGCGGTGCCCAGATGCCATTCAGAATTGGCTGCCCATCCCCTGTGGTCACTGCCCTGCTGGGGGTACAGGTCTGCCGAGAGGCTCGCGGGGGAGCACGGACAGCCGCGCCCCAGCCAGTGCGCCGCAGACGGCAGGGGTGCGCGAGGGGCCGTTCGGGCCTCCCGAATAAAAGTGGCGACACCTGCAAACCGCAAACAGAAAGCTCGCCTGACTCGTGCCCGCCGGCCCTCTGCGCCCCGGGAACTTCGCGCCCTCGGGCTGCCGGGGCCTTGGCTGTGGGGAGACGGAAACTGTGCTGCATGCACGAGCCGCACCCCTCTCCCAGCACCCCTTTCATCGGCTACTGGTAAAATGCCTGTGGTCCAAGGTATTGGGGACACGCACACCATGGGCTCTGGCCCTGGCGCTTCCCAAACACGGAGTGTTCCGAAAACACCTTCTCTGCTGCAGGAAGGCGGGGCTCGATCCGGAGAGGCTGCTGGGCACCTCCACAAACGCTGCTCTGGCCTGTCCGGCACCCCAGCCTGTGTCAGCCCGAGCAGTCGGCTGCTTCTCACTCTCCGGCTGCTTCTACTGCTGAGATAAGAACCTGTATTGATGTTACTATGGCAACATCTCCCCTCCGTCTCAGGAGCTGCTGCTTGCCCCTGTTCACAATTGAATAATTTTCCATTGAGCTGTCACAGTTAATTGGTGGATTTTTATTAGCCTTTTAGAACCACCCTGGGCTGGGCCCCGCTTGGCACCCTGGCGCATTTCCGTGTTTTCCCGTCTATCAGTGACTTCCACGCCCCAGGAGCAGCTCTCAACCCTCGGCAGCCAGAAAGCACTTCCTTGCGGGGTGTCTAGGTCTGAGCCATACAGCCGGGCGGCCCGGGGGGAACGGGGGCGGTGAACAAGAGGGCGCACAGGAGCCGGAACAGCGCCTCCCGTTGCACTGAGGTTCCCTCCCCCGAGCACCCACCGCTGCTCCCCAGCGCCTGAGCAGCGCTTTCGTGCGCGGGCCCTGGGACCCCGAGCTCCGTGACCCGGACCAGACGATCCAGCAGGCACATCAAGCCCTGACCCCCACCGCAGTCCGAGGGGCGGGGTCCGGGAGTCCTCCTGCCCACCCGATGGTCTGCCCAGGATGGAGCACACACCCCCGGGGCTCTGTCTGTTGCTCCCAGAGGCAACCACTGGGCCCTCAGGCCACGGAGGGCAAACGTCAAGAACACAAGCCCGCAGGCCCGCCCACCAGGGCCCGCTAGGCGCTGAGAGTTTGCGTCATCCGGCGGCCGAAGAAGACAGGCTGGGTTCCGGCCCAGGCCGGCTCGCCCCGGGGCGTGCCCACTCTGACTCTGAGGTGGGGGCGGGCAGCAGCAGCCTGGATCGCCCCTCCCTCGGCTCATTCACACGCACCCAGGAACGTGCTCGGGAACCACCAGGTGAAACAGGCTGCAGGCCAACAGCAGAGGGACTGTCCCTCACCTGCCCGTTCCTACTTTCAGAGTATGTAAATACACACCTGAAAAAAAGACCCACCCCCGCGGTCACTAATTACAGGACTTGGCGGTCATCCAGGCTGAGACGCCCCGTGCGTGTGCCCACACACTTGCCCTGGCTGGGTTGTAACTGAGTTGGACCAGACCCACCTTGACCGACCGGGAAGCCGGAGATGCAGGGGAGGGGCTTTCAGAGGCGAGGACAGCCCGGAGCTGGGCTCTGAGCACCACAAACACCAACAGGGCCACCGTCCCCCCAGCGGCCGGCCGGTGCGTGGTGCACTGGAGCCCAGCGACGGGAAAGCCGGAACGCTGAACTGCTCCGCGCATCGATCTGTTCATCCCACCCCCACTCCCTCTGGCTAATCTCCTCTTTAACCCCGGCCCACTCTCGGCTCCATCGGCTCCGTCAAGGTTGGGGGCCTTCACGCTACCCACGGCTCCAGCCCTTTCCAGGGTAGTGAGGGCGGGGCCCGTGGGCAGGCTTTTGTCTCGGAGGCAGAGCAGCTCCCTGAGCAGCCAGGGCAAGTTGGCAACGCTCCTGGTTACTTAAAACACACAGAAGTCTTCATCTTGGGTGTAGGTCTAAAGGTATTTAGCTATTAAACTGGATGGGGAATATTTCCTTCTACAGTTTCCTATGTGTTTGAAATATTTGAAAAATGTCTAAGAAAAACAGAGGCTGGGGGCAGCAGGCCACCAGGCAGCTGCTGCAGACGCCGAGGAGCCGAACTGGCCCCGTGCCCCAGACGCGCATGACACATCCCACGGATAGGCCAACCCAGACACGTGTGTCGGCCCTCCCAGCTGGGAGCTGGGGACCTGGCCCAGGAGGCTGGGTGGACCCCGGGGGACGAGCGCAGGCACGGGCAGGTTGGTCCCAAGACCGGCTGGTCAGTCTTGTCCCACGTAGTGCCTTGCGCCAAGACAGCACACAGGATTTGGTTTTCCCAGAGCACTCCATTCGGGGACACCTCCTATAAAGTGTCTTGTCACCCGAGAAGGTGAGCGAGCTAATTCCTGACTTCTCCTTCACGACGGGGGGAGGAGCCTGGCGCCGGAGCACGAGCCTCTGCTAGTCATGCTGGGGCCATCTGTGCTGTCAAAACATGAGCCTTGGCAGAGGAGCTGTGAGCCGGCACACGCTGTGCGACCTTGGGCAAGCTGCTTCACGTCTCTGAGCCTCAGCCTCCTCACCCATCTAACGAGGACAGTGACAGAACCACCCTCACAAGAAACAGGTGAGAAGGCCACATGCGTAATGCAGAACGCATCTGCGAGTAGCTGGAGTGCTCGCGTGAGCCGGGATTTTGAGGACGCCTTCCCTGGAACCCACACCCCAAGAATGCGCTCCCATCCGAAGTGTGCGCACAGCTGGACGGACTTTCACCGGCGGACACGCCCACTGGCCGGCACCACTCAGAAGGCAAACCGTCAGGGCTGCCTGCGCCCCGCAGCGCCCTCTACCCTGACGTGCAGCGACCCCCACCCCTTGCCTCCATCCCGACGCCCAGCACCACACCACAGACCAGCCGTGCCCGTTCAAATGAAGGGAGGCGCCGGCACCACCGGGGTGTGCGGCCACTTCTGCCGCATCGCACCGGAGACGGGCCCTCGTACGGTGCCGCGCCAACACTCGGTTCATTCTCACTGCTCGGGAACGTGCCACCGGGCGGACTGACCACGACGCACTCATCCTTTCTTCCACCGGTGACATGCGCGTTGTCTTCCGGGCGCGCGTTTTACATTCCGACACTGAGGGCTCACGTTTCGTGGCGACGACGTCCACAGCACTGGCTGTTTTTGGCGGGGTTGGCCCGTGGCTGCTCCCCGGTTCTGGACCGTGAGGGCGGAGCTCCGAGCTCGCTGGGAGCCGCTGTGCGCATGCGCACTGCTCTGGGGCTGCAGCCGGTGTGCCCGAAGTTCCCAAGGGCTTCTGTGACCTAAAAAAGTTTAAGAACCACTGTCCTGGAGGGGCTAGCCTCAAGTGTAAGTTCGGGCGACACACGGCAGACTCCTGTTTGGGCGAGGGCCCTACGACACGCCCTGCCCGAGACGCTGCTGGGTAGCTTCCGCGGCCGGTCCCCATCTGACTCCAGGGAAGCGGCCGTCACTGTCACTCCACGCCCTCTTGCAGACTTGAGAGGCGTCGTTTGAGGGAAGAGCCTGCCACCCGCGGAAAAGCCCAGACTTCGGAGACCGGGCGTCCAGCACGGTGCGACCGCTACGAGACTGCGGCCCCAGTCCCGGTCTTCGCCCGGGAAGTGAGAGGGTGGAGACCCAATCTCGTCGCCGCTGGCGGCTGCTCGGCCTGCGCATGCGCAGGCGGGTTCCAGTAAACCTGTCCCAGGCAGCGTCGCGTCACCTGTGTCACCAGGCATGCCGCCCATCTCGCCGCCGAGGGCTCCGGTGAAGAATCTTCACCGTGCTGCTCACTGCGCGGTGGCGAGCAGGGTCCGGGTCCCCTGACAGGCCTGCCGACTTAATAAGTACCATTAACTCGGGCCCTTCTCACTTCCCTGTCTTCCTTCCTGAGCTGTCGTCAGCTGGTGTCAAACAGAGACCCAGACAAGAACACGTCAGCGCTGCCCCCAGAAGCCCCCGGCTGGGCGGGGGGAGGCCAAGGCAGGGCCCGGGATGGCACTTCTGTCCCCTTGCAGGCCAGCACACTGTGCTTCTCATCCACACACACAAACAGTAGCCGGCGTGGGGAACAAGAGTGAGCTTCGGGGGCCGAGGGCAGTGCTAGAAGTTCAAGGGCGCAGGTAAGGAGCACCAGTGGAGGGACTGACTCTCTCTGGACCCCGGGAAGCAGGACAGGTGTGCTCCCCCAATGCCGTCGGTGGCAGCCTGACAGTCGGCACAGCCCTTGCGCCGGTCAGAAGTGGCCCGGACAGTGGCACAGCCCGCTCTCGGTGCCGCCGACAGAGCTGGGCTGCTGGCCAGTGAGCATCAAGGATGCAAGGACGGACGTGTGACCACGGCAGGGCAAGTGCCTGCGAACGGCTGACGGCGACACAGGGTGTGGAAGCCTGCGTGGTCCTGCCACTTTTCTGTCCCACAGAGCCCAACAGAGAGCGCCCAGCCCCTTCGGGCGAATGAGGACGCCCGCCCTCGTGATGTGCACCATGGCGCCGAAGCACAGGGAGGAGTTACAGACCGATGCCACCCGTCCCAGTTCTAACGTTGTAAACATTTATTTAAAAAATACTACTAAGGAGAGATGTGGATTCAAAAAACAGAGTCATATACAGAAACAAAATGTACTGGACCAAAAAAAAAAGAGACAGAAAGACCATAAGCATCCAAGAAGGGAGGGGAGTGGAAAACTATTTACATGTCATTTATAAAAGAGCAAGTCTACAAGAGTGTAATACCAAGGTATAAATGCAAAATATAGTGGCACGTCGTGTGGAGAGACCAGCACCTCTCAGAAACGGGCGAGGGCCCGGGCGGGGTGGGTCCGCGGTGTCTGCAGGGCCGCCGGCGGGGCCCCGGCGCCTCCCCCGGCTGCGGCTCACAGCGGTCCGGGAGGGCGCAGAGGTGAGGCGCTGCGAGAACAGGGCCGAACGGCCCAGGGAAATAAAATACGAGTTTGGGCGAGCAGGGTGGAAGTGGGGCCCGGGTAAGGCCACGTGCGTGAGAGGGCGCGGGGGACAGAAGGTGGTCTTCTCCTGGTTTCCCCAAGGGCTGCTTCCGGCCTGGAGCAGGAACCAGGCAGGTGCCTGCCCACTCTTCAGTAGCTGCTCTAGGTCAAGGTCAAGGAGACCCGGCCCCTGTCCCATAAGCCTGGTCCTGGGCAGCCCAAGGGAAGGGTACACCGAGGCTTGCTCTTTGAGACACTTTCTGGGGTTTCATTTCTTCATGAACTTCTTCTTCCCTGATGGCCGAGCGTCACGCGAGGTCATTAAACAGACATTTGTCCAGAAGGGCGCACCCCACCCTGGCTGGGGCTTCGGTGCCCCAGTCCTTTCCCTCTCGTTTGCGCGCCGGCGCCCGACACCTGCACCAGAGGGGGCTGTGTTGAGGGCAGGGCTTTAAAATGCTTCAAGAAACTCCAGAGAACTGAAGACTGGCTCGTCACAAGGCCAAGAGTCCTGGGAGAACCTGCCTTGTTTCAGGGCGGTGCAAGGGAGGTGGGGGAGACCAGCCAGAAACCAAGACCAAGCGCCCTTCGCGGGACACCTGGAAACTCCGATGGCAGGCAGCCGCGGCCCATCTCGGCACCAGGCCCGGCCCCACCACCTGCCCGGCCCCTGCATGCTGGACGGCGACTCTGCTACCCTTAACCCTCAGGCTCTCCGCCCAGCACTGGGGACATGCCACAGGAGAGCAAGGAACTGGGCCCTGGGGACCTGCGGGAGGATGACAGGACACCCCCACACCAGGGCCTGTTCAGTCCACCCCCCTTCCTGGGACCCTAAGGCTGGCTGGTGTTAGCACCCTGTTTTACACCCCGCTCCCCGCCAGGAGAGCTGTCCTTCCCGGGGGCGAAGGTGCGGGCAGCAGCCCCGGCAGCGGGGGAGGGCAGAGCGACCGGCCGGCACAGCTGCCCAGGATGTCGTTCTGGAAGCGCGCCTTAAGCTCGGGAGGCACGGGAGGAGGAGGCGCGGGCTCCCGAGGCGGGCGAGTGACGGCGGCAGTTCCTGAGGCCGGTGCCGTACCGCCCACTCAGAGCACCTGCTCTTGGGGAGAACGGAGAGGGTGGCGCGGCCAAGGGAAGCCCTCCAGGGAGGGACACTCAGGGGCAGAGTGCCCGCCCACCTTCCCAGCTGGCCCAAGGGCTCAGTCTCCAGGGGCCCCACGGGGAGGAGGCTGGTGCGCAGGCTGCAGCCCACGGAGCGGGACCCCACAGAGAGAACTCGGGGCGGGCAGGCTCAGCGGGACGAGCCAGGCCGAGGCGCAGGAACGCGCAGGAGCACAGCTGGCGCGCGGCGTAGGTAGTAGGGCTGTACTCCACGGCGGCCCTCACTCTGGGCTGGGGTCCCGCGCGCCGGTCCCGCGCCGGCCACCGTCGAGGGCACAGGGGAGCCCTTACGCACTACAGGCGGCTCCGTCTGGCCTGACGCCTGGCTTCTGCTACCTCTGCACGATGTCACTGATCTCCTTCACGGAACTGAGGAGTTTGCTGAAGTCCTGGGTGGCCGCCGGGCCACTCCCCGCTGTTGCCGGGCAGATCTGAAGCTCCCGGAGATTATTCTCCAGCTTGTTGATGGCCTCACGGAAGGCAAATTTGTTCCTCATTTGCTGGATGGAGTCCACGTAGCTGACACAGAACGTGTAGAGGTTTTTGCCGGCTTCCAGCACGGCGCTATGGCTGGCCATCTGCTCGGAGTTCTTGGAGATGGCCAGGCACAGGGCCTCGGTGCCGTCCAGGACCACGCCCTTGGTGATGGTGCCGCTGGCGATGCGCTCAGGGGGCTGGCGGGTTTTCCGAAGAGACACGCGGGTCGATATGAGAGGGATGAAGGCGGTGGAGGACGGCTGGTCCCCCACCAGGGCGGAGGGTGCCGACGGCAAAGTGGAGGGAGCGGGGGCCGGGCCGGCGGGGGTCCCCACCGGCTTGGTGGATGACTGGGGCTTTGGCACGGCCGGGAGCACAGGCTTCCTGACGCCCTCGCCCAGCTGGAGGGGCTTGGCAGCGTCACTGTTTACCGCTTCCACGGCCACCGCCGTGGGCTTCGCCTTCCCGCCGGCGCCTGCCTCCGCGGCTGCTTCCTGGCAGGGGCTCTGAGAGGGCTTCCCGGCTTTCCCGACAGAGGCTGGCGGTGGGGGCGGCGGGACAGGCTTGAGCTTGGACAACTTCCCCTTGTCTCTCCCTGGGGACTCGGAGGAGGGCTTGTGCCTCCTCATCCTGGATTCCTCGGCGGGGGCCCTGCCGGTCCCCCCAGAAGCGCTCGGCCCTGCCCGGCTGGCGGAGGGCGCTGGCTCAGCTGCGGCGGGCGTCCCCGGGGCGGTGAGCTTCCCGGCCTCCTCCCTGTGGGGCTGGCCGGCGGCGGGAGCCACCGCCTGCCTGCGGAGGAGTTTCGGGGTCAGACTGGGAGGGCTGGAGCCCGGGCTGGACTCCGTGGCGTCTCTGAAGACCTCGTCGGCTGCTTCCTCCGTCTTCTTCACCAGCCTGGGCGGGGGCGTCACCGTGCCCCTGGTCGCCTGGTCGGGCCTGTTCTCACTCGCCCGCTTCCGAGGCAGAGCCGGCTTCTCGCTCTTGTGCCCCCCGAACGTGGACGAGTCGAACTGTCTCCCCGTGGACTGCAGGTCCCGAGGCAGCGTGACCGACCTCCACTCCGTGTCCTTGGCCCCGTGGGGCACGCAGGAGGCGGAGCAGGACCTCAGGAAGCGCTTGCTGGAGCTGCCGCCGCTCTCCTCTTCGCCGGCCGCCAGTCGGCTGCTGGTCAGCGTGCTGGACTTTTTCCACAGGTGGGGAGACCGGAAGCCCGCACCCCCTGGCTCCCGAAAGGCTCCATTGGGGACAGCGGCCCCGCTGCCGGGCTTCGGGGACTTGGCCGGCTCGGCGGCGTCCGAGGGCGTGAGCGCAGGCACCCCGTTGCTCACCTCTCGGCCCTCCTCCTCCCCGGCCCCCTTGCGCTCCGGCTGGCCGTCCGTCTCCCGGAAGGAGCTGCTGCGTTTGGGAGGCGTCGGGGCCGTTTTCTTCTTCTTCTTGATCAGGGCGCTGAACAAGTTGGTCTTTTTGTCCTTGGGGAGAAGGCGTTCGTCTTCGTTCAGGCCGCCATCCTGGGGACCGCGCTCCTTCCGAGGGAGCAATGGAGACACGGCAGGCTCGTGGTCCGGGGGATCTGAAACAAATTGGAAGAGTTTATCCAGGCTGGAGGCTCCTGAGTGTGCAGACACCTCCTCGAGCTGCTGCCCGCTCCCCACAGGGGCCCGGGCTCTGGACTCTGAGGGGCCTGGGCAAGCGACCTCTTTCCCTTCCTCCTCAGCTTTCTCATCTACAAAGAGGTGGATACTAAAACCAAACCACTG